>ML819677.1:91939-108634 GCA_009831015.1 Picea engelmannii
ATGAAACGATACACTCAAACTGTTTGGACACTTATCTCGAACCTTTTATCTTTCAACATCACTCATGTTAAGGGGGAGTTGAATTCAATTGTTGATCGATTAGTTGTATTTGCAGCTTCTCTTAATCAATGACCTTTGCCTCATAGGCCCGGTTGTTCTTTTCAATCTCTATATCATCCACATATCCGTGATGATGTAGAATCTTGGCAGGCCATCCCTAACGATGAGAGAGGTTGTGCTTTCATTCAAGATGAACCTCCTAAGCCCAAGGAAATTATGTCCATAAAAGACGACAAGATTCCTAAGGGATTGACTCCTCTTGAGAGTTTGTTTTCATTGAGTGATGTAGACAATAAGGAGAAAAAGAGAGAAGGGGAGTCAAGAGGAAAGTGGGTGAAACCCTCTCCTTGGATATTGGGGCACTCGAATCTTCAAAGAATGTTAAAATAAGTGTCCAATGTTTCGATAAAAAAGAAATGAAGTTGGCCAAGCTACTTGGTAGATTTCAAGATGTTTTTTCTTGGTATTATGAATATGTTCGTGGTTTTGATCCTGGTCTTATTCAACATGTTATCCCCATCAAAGAAGGCATGAAACCAACTAGGAAAAAACAAATACCTATTAACTCTGCATTTAAAACAACTTTTCAAAGAGAGTTGGAAAATTTCTTAAGGGTTGGAATTATTTTTCCAGTCTACCCTAAATGGGTTTCCAATTGGGTACCTGTTTTGAAGACCACTAATCATATTAGAACCTCCATTAATTTCCGCACTTTCAATCAGGCTATTATGATAAACCCCTTTCCTCCTCTCAATATGGAAATGTTTCTGCAACAGGTTGTAAGGTCATAGATGAGGCCCTTACTTGACAATTTTTTGGGTTACAGTAAAATCAAGGGAAAAGGGGCAAATGTTCGTAAAACCACTCTTATCACTAATTGGGGTACCATGAATTATAAATGCCTTTTTCTGGCTTACCTGATGCAAGTACCGCTTTTAAAATACCAATACACACAACTCTTGATGAATTGATCAGTATCCATATCTACCTTGATGATCTAATCATATATGTTAAGGGGTTGATAATTACCTCAGAGATCCAAGTATTATTTTTGGGTCCTTTCGAAATTGTTTTTGTCCTAGATACTAACTCTTACATTCTAAAGGAATTACAGGAGCAATTGTTTTCCTACAACACTAACGGTTCTCACTTGAAGCATTACGTGGAACCAACTTGAAAAGACCTAATGCTATTTGGATTTTCTGTATTTTAGTAGTCTAGCTTTGCTTTCAGTTTTCGCTATTTTTCTTTTCTTCTTACAGTAGTTGATTTTTTCTTTCAGTTTTAAACATTTCCTACTGCTTTTACATTTCTGTCACTTTATTTCTGTTATTTTAATTTTCTGCAATTTTTTTTCTGTTAGGATTTTTATTGTTTTGCCATATTTTAATTGATTTTGGTCGAGAATAAGATGTTGGATCAATTTTTCCACAGTAACACTCCTGCAATATATTGTTAGTAAATAAGAATCAAGCTTACATAGTTGTTACAATGTTTTTCCTGAAGACATACTTTTATTTGTTATCTTCTTTCACTGTTGTCTTATAAAGACATCGGTTATGTCCTGCTTCTTCTTTCCATTTATTCATCCATTTGAGAAATAAAAGAGCAGGTCCATTGTTTTTTCTTCTTGGAAGTAAGAGACGATTTTGGTTGAATGATTATGCATACAGGGATAAACCCCCTCATACTTAACATTTTTCATGAGTTATTCCCAAATTCCCGATCATTTTTCCATTAAATCCGCTCACTTCCCCTTGTTGCATAATTGCTCTGGTTATATCTTCTAAATTTACTTTTCTTGGTTTGCGAAACCATGAGTTATGAGTTCTAAATCTGTTGAAAACAAATTTCCCTGTGGAGTCGCCAGTTTGTTGATGATTAAAATCGCAACAAGGATTTATCCTGCAAAGTATTGCTAAAGCCATTAATTATAAGCTAATAATATATATAATACTAGTAGGTGGGACCCCCTTGTAGGTTGGAGGATCAGATATGGTTCTTATTTGATGTTTTTACTGTTGTTCGACACTGCTTACATGATTGAGAATGATTAATGATCAATGTTGGTCCTATTCGTGATAGATAGATAAGGGATAATACATGTTTGTTCTCTTGCTCTAGACTCGAATGCCATGATGGCTTATGATATATGTTGTTAACTTTTCTATTTAGTCCTGGATTTATTACTTGTGACACCTGCAAAAGATACATGTTAGTAATAACAAATAAAGAGCAATTTAAAGGAAATAAAGCAATATAAACCAAAATGAAAAAGGAAGGAACTAGTCTATACTAACATGTTACACTATATGCATTAAAATGATCGTTGTAAATCCTATCTTACAAATAATAGTTATGTGATTTATTGAGTTACATGGAACATAGTTGATATTCATTATTTTATAGTTGGAAATGGTAATATATGATGTGAGTGACACTCTTGGAAATTAAGGGATGTTGGTTTCAATGCATGGTTCAATTGGATGAATTAATGAATTAGTGAGTTGGCGTGTACTAAGGAATTGAATGAGTTTGAGTGTGGAGGCGACGTGCATTTACTGCACGTCACTCCTACTCCTTCCACTGGCCACCACCCTTGTCGGGCTATTTTTCAACTGTGTTTTTCTATGGTTAGATTTTGACTTTCAAGCAAGGGAAGAACCTCTCAGCCAAGATCGCGTTTTAAGGTGCTTTTGGTTACAGGTATGTATTTTCGCCATCCATGAATCTTCTCTGGTTATGAAATAGTTTTTGGCTCGGGATGTATGGGTCTGTGCTTTCCTTAAGTATAAAAACTGTGTAAATTTGTGATATTTTTCTAGAATGAATCGTTGATGGTTTTCATTGCAATAATGGTTGAAGTCACAGTGTTATTGGTTGTTCTGAGTGTTTGCATCCATAAAGGATCTCTGTCATCCTTATTGGTTTTAGTTGGAGGGTTTCATTTAGCCTATAGTGGTTGGCTATCTCCACGCATTTGTATCACCATACCCAGTCTTTTGTTGTTATGGGGTTTACCATTTTTGAAATGCCTTGTGTCAATGCACATTGTTTCACTTGGGTATGGGTTGTTCATGCTACTGATGGTTGCACAATGGGTTATATTGATTCTTCTCGTTTCGGTTCCATCTCAGTGTTTTTAGTTGGTTTATTGGAGGAGCCACGAGTGTTATACCCTGTGTTTTCTAAGTATTGTTACAATGCCAGAATGGAGCCTTGCTCCTATATTCATAAGTCTCTCCTATCACAGGAATTGTCACCCTGTCCGAGAAATCATTGTGGTATACCTTGTGTGTGCACCGTTGGTCTCAGAGGTTCTCACACGATGATGGGAGTCGACTCAAGTCTCCCTGTGTTGGTCTACAGAGAAAACCCTTATTTTCTCAAGCCCAGATTTTGATAGAGGGAACAGTAACGACCTATCGGGTATGCTGTTGGTTGTTATGAGTTGTTGGGTATTGTCAATATTATTCGATTCTTGGCTTGTCTCAGTCGATTATGTTGGCATTGGTGTTGGTTTTAGTATTTAGTCGTTGCATTGGTTATTATGACAATCAAATTGATAACTCAACATGGCGATTTGGTTGATTGGAGAATTGGATTGAATGCACAATCGTTGTCTCTTACATTGTAATTGTTGAATTGTTAACCCATCATTAGGTTACAATTGATTAATGCACAACGTAGCTTCATGTGTGATGCGTGGGTATGTGTGGCCTTCCTACAACATGTTAAGTTGGTTAAATGATTGTTGTGATTATGTTTTTTAAATTTCCAAATGGGAGCATTGCAATCATAGTAATTATGGTAGAGCCATCCACTGTATATGTTATGGATATTATTTGATTGCGCCATCAGAGATGATCTCACGTTTTTGTTGAAAGGGTTTGTGCATCCTACAACATCGTATGAGTTGGAATGGTGACTGTTGACACTGTGTGTTTAAATGGCAAGACATGATTATTATATTGATATTTGTGTCCACTGTGTTTGTTTGATGAAAGGCACAGGTTCTATGGCAGTATGATCCCATTGCAATTTAATTGCTTATTGGAATTGAAGGATGAAATCGGGCATGCTTTTGTGTCTGTGTTTGATTAAGGAAATATTTCATGGAAAATGGTTGATTTTTTATGCTGAACATAATTGAAATAAGTGACTGTATTCATTTGGAAATTGTTTTAAACTGTGAGTGAGAAAATGAGAAGAAACAAAACTCTTTTATAGGTTGTTATGGAAGACATATTGTCTTGTTTTATGACACTATGTTAAATATTTATTGATGAACAGTGAGCAGGTTAATACACAAAGTTGATTTATTTTTACATAAGTAGTTTTTGAAATTGATCATAACAATCATTTCGTTGGTATTGCATCTTTTGCGCTGTATATAGAATGGTTTTATGGATCACTTAATTAATTTTATGAACAATACCTACTCTCTTTCCCTACCATTATTTCACTTTTCACTAATTACAACCTGATTGCCTTCCCATATTCATCTTTCAACCCCTGTTCTAAAATTTAATTACAGTCAAGAAGAATTTTGTATTGAAGCAGTTTGAAATCGTAGTTTCTTTGTTGGATCACAGTGTATATTCTTTTGTTTGCATTACAGTTTATTGTTTGTTGTCTTTGAGCAGTAACCATGTTTCTTTCCCCCTCATTTTATCATGTTTCTCTCAATACAAACCCCTTGCATATACTAAGACCTTTTGTTCACCTCATGCTCATTGACAATAGTTAAACAATTTATAAGGATTGGATTGCATGCGTCTAATATGTTGTTGAGCCAAAGTCTATTTCATACTTTAAAGAGTTTTCATGTATGGTTGTTAAGGGAACTATTTTCTAATCAATTATGCATACAGGAATGAACTTTTCAAGCAAAAGGTTGAAAATCGAGGCCTACCATGCCCCTGACAAAGGGAAAGCCACTACTGCTCCTTCCCCATTTTCAAATGATTCTGATAAATTGGCATCCTCCCACAAGGGATGATTTCTCTCATGTGATCAACAATATTAGGCCTAAGGGCTCCACACAGCCTAAGGAAAATTCAAAGAGTTTAAAGGGTGATAGTAGCAACAAAGGAAAGATTGCCTAATAGACTGGAAAATATGGATTTTAAGTTTTATTTTTTTATCTTTTGTTGAGAACAATTGACTTCAGATTTTTTCACAACGGGCTTTTTGGATATATTGGTAATATACTTATTTTTGAAAATAATTTCAAATACCAATGAGATAATTTGTCAAATATGAATGTGATGATGGGAGTTACAAGGAGGGGTGTTTTGTTTAATTAACTAGTTATGTTATGATTTTTAACAATTAGAGGGAGTCACAAGGGGTCCCACCTACTAGTTATTATTTATTTAAAACCCTTATCATGATTTATTTCTTTTCCCCCTTAACTAAAAAGTTGGTTGAGTTTTTAGTTAACTTAACGAATGAGGTAGTTCAACCAATTCTAATTTGCTTAAAGGAAAAAGGAAAGGGAGGAACAAGAGGATGATAGAAGGAGAAGCATACTAAGGTTTTCTCTTTGAGTTTATGTTGAGATAATTCGGTTTTCATTCATTCCTTAATTTCTCACAAGCCTAATTATTTTTTATGATAGTAGGGTCTTATTGTAGATATCAAGATTCATGGATGAATTACATCATTCAGACACTTGTTTTTCAAAGGTGTTGATCTATCTTTGATAGTCTGTGTATATTTGTTGTTTGTGAATTAGTTTTCATGATTGACAAAGGCTATTGTGTTGAGTCGTGTGGACAACAATCTGTGGCAAGCTAATCTATCTTTTAGAGTTCAGTTTTTTATTTTCTGTCAGAGGTCCTTTTGTATGTTCCATCGGGGATGTCTAAGTTTGACTTTGGTCCAAAATTTTTGTATGAAATTTTGTAAAGGGAATGAATCTTTGATGAATTGGAATGAAATAGAGGTTTTCTTTGTCTCTTTTGTCTTGATTATCATCTTGGTGTCTTAAATTATGTCTCTACATTTATTTCAGCAACTGTTATATTCAGAAAATCATATTAAAATGAATTTTCAACAAGCTTTTAATTGTGAAAAAGACTAGCCTAAGAACTTGTAATCAATACTTGTGAGTTAGGATTTTATTTTTGATGGCTATAAACATAGGGTGATATTCCCATCTATTTTGATTTAGCCAAGAAGAATCTGAAAATGTTTGAGTAAGATCATTTCATATCTTTTCCTCAACAAAGACTACTCCATATACACCTCAGTGGAATGGAGTTGCAGAAAGGATGAACATGACGTTGATGGAATAAGCTAGGTGCATGCTTAGTGGTGGCAGGTTAGGGAAATAATTCTAGGAAAAGGAAATGGGTATTGCATGTTACCTAGTCAATCGATCACCTCATCATCATTGGATGACACGACTCCACATGAGGTATGGACTGGTAAGAAACCCTCTCACACACATATAAAGGTATTTGGCTTGAGGCCTATGTTCATGTTCCAAAGGAAAATAGGAGCAAGCTTGATAAGAAGGCTGAAAAGTGTATCTTTATTGGGTATAAATATGGTCTCAAAGGTTATAAGATTTGGAACCCAAAAACTAAGAAGGTTGTGTATAGCCGATATGTTGTATTTATAGAAATGAAGTATGTTGTCAAACATGAAGTCCTACCAAGTAAGGAAGAACCAGAGAAAATAGAGTTTGAGACAAACGATGATGAATCAAACTCTACAGAAGAATAAGAATCAAAAGAATAAGATCCTCGTACTTCAATATTTAGGGGATCAATGTGGGAAACAAAGGCTACCAGAAAGGTATACTCCACCTGATTTTTGTTCAAATTTTTCTTTGTCTATTACTGATCATGGTTGAAGAAATGACATCATTGGATAAGAATGAGGCTTGGGATCTAGTGTAGTTGTTGACTGGAAGAAATCCCATTGGAGGAAAATGGGTATTTAAAAAGAAGATGAATGCAGAAGGAAAAGTGGAGAAATAAAAAGATCAGTTAGTAGCAAAGGGTTATTCCCAGGTTGAGGGAACTGATTTTAGTCAGATTTTTTCTCATGTTTCCAAGTTAACTTCTATTAGATTTATGTTATATGTTGTTGTTTCATTTGATTTTGAAGTAGAACATATGGATGTGAAGACAACATTCCCACATGGGGATTGTCAGTAAAAATTAATTGAATGAATTTGATGCATTAAATCATCAATCCGAGTTTGTAAACTTGTGAAGTGTAAATCAAAATATATGCATAGAATTAGTTCCTTATCTAAATGATGCAACTATGGAAAGAAAATCGTTCATCTATTTTAAATGTTGAAACTAAATTGAAACTACATAAGACAGAGTTAGGCTACAAAAACAGAGTAAAAGGAAAGTTCATTACTATGATAACAACAATTTGATCATTCCTTAATCTTTGATCCTTAACTTCATGAATTTTACCATTTTGATTTCATGAATTACAAAAATTACCAAGGAGGTTCTGTCAGAAGCTGATAAATAAATCAAGCAAATTGCAAAGCAAAAAACAATGTCAGTAATGTAATCACAAGAGTAGTTTAATCATTCTTAATCTTTAATCTATAGCTTCATGAATTTTACCATTACAGTTTCACAAACTACATAATTTACCATGAAGGTTCTATCAATCAATGACTGGTATGATTTAAATATTATTGTGCCAAGATCTGATAAATAAAACAATGGAATTGAAAATACATTCACACAACAGAATTGAAATACACATAATATGAAAGGTAATTGACTGAAAAAATAAAATAAAGTAACAAACTCTTCACCAGGGGGCCCTCCTGCTTCCAAGTCTGTCACTGTAAAAATATTATGTGATGAAGAACTGTTAAGAAACTTGGATCATGAAGTGAACACCAAAAATAATTAGCACTTTATTATTATCTGAGGATTTGATTACAATTTTTTTAACATATCGTTCCCTTCTGAAGGTATGATACCCCCAATTTATAAAATACATTCCAGATCACTCAGATCCAAACTATAGATCTCAAAACCAGCCACAACAACATTTTCTAGGAAAATCATATATAAAGATCCAAACATGGCTCTCAAACAATTCACATGTTTGAGGTTTTTTCTTTCAATTCACCTAAATGGGCTCGTTACACACAAAACCCATGTCCCTGATTTGCGACATTCCTCTTCATTTGCTCGCAATCAATCCTACAAAATCGTCTCTCTGTTATGGTGCAAATTTTCATAAATTGTTTTCAAAGTTTGATTACATGCATGCATTCAAATTTAGATCTCCACAATTCATGAAATATTGGAGAAATTATATGATCCACATCATATATAAATTCATACATGAATTCTCTCATACGATCTCATGTTATCTTATGCATATTTGATGAAGATCCAACTTGCCACTTGTACATATGTTGACTACAGGTTTGACTAGGCTGATATGCTGATCTGGAGGTTCCATGGGTTAAGTTGATAGGTGGATTAGCTTCTGGAATTGATTTGGCATTTTCTACAAGGAGAAATTCAATCCTAGAGTGCGCTCAACCATGTAGAGAAATGATTCTGCTGCGGAAATTGTTTAGCGTCTTGCAGAAATATATTTGAGTTGCTACAACATCACACATTCTATAGTCTCTTTAAAAGAATAACTAATTAAATCAAATTGCATAAAGAAGAATGGAATCGAGCGTACAAATGGACAATTTACCTTCGACACATAAGTTCTGTTGTTGAGCATGATATTTATGGCAATAAGAGATAAAATGAGATATGCATTGGTTCATGGTATAGGCTTTGGATGGAAGTTTAGAATAAAAAAGTGAAAAAAAAAAGTATGTTTTGGGGACTCAACAGGGATCTGGAAGAAGAAATCTACATGAAGCATCTAGAAGGATATTTTGTGAAGGGAAAGAAGAAGTTGGTATGCAAGATGAAAAAGTCCTTGTATGGTTTAAAACAATCACCAAGGATGTGGTATAAAAATTTTGATACTTATATGTCGGGAATTGGATTCACAAGAAAAAAAGAAGATCACTGTGTGTATTTTAAATTAATTGATGATCATTTGATTTATTCGATCTTGTATGTGGATGACATGTTGTTGATAGGAAACAACAAGGAGATTATCCAGGATGTGAAAACTCAGTTTTCCTCTAAATTTGACATGAAGGATCTTGGTGCTGCAAATTTAATTTTGGGGATGGAAATTAAAAGAGATTATAAAAACATGAAACTATGGTTAAATCGGAGAAAACATTTGGAGACAATATTGCAGAGGTTTAATATGCAGGAATGTATACCAGTCAGGGTCCCTATTCATGTAAGTGTAAAGTTATCTATGGATCAATGTCCCAAGACACAAGAAGAGAGGAAGACATGTCTCGTGTTCCATGTGAGAGTGTGGTTGGAAGTTTGATGTATGCAATGGTTTGCATTAGACTAGACATTGCACATGTAATGAGATTTTTGAGCAGGTACATGTCAAAACCAAGGAAGGAGAATTGGACAACAGTAAAGAGAGTTTTCAAGTATTTACGTGGCACTACTAGTTATGGATTGTGATACCAACGAAGACCAAGTTTGGAGAGAGTGTTGGACATACATGGCTTTGTGGATGCAGACTGGACTGGAGATTTGGATCGTAGAATATCTAAAAGTGGGTATGTGTTTAATCTATTTGGAGGAGCAATCGCTTGGATGAGCAAAAGATAGTTTGTAGTGGCACTTTCAACTATAGAAGTTGAATACATGGTTGCCACTCATGCAAGAAAGGAAGGATTATGGTTACAAAGATTGTGTTCAGGTATAGTTTGGTACAACAAAATGTAAGGATAGAGTGTGATAGTTAGAGTGAAATTTTTCTGGTGAAGAACCAAACTTATCATTCAAAGACAAAGAATATTAATGTTCAATATCACTTTGTCAGAGACATGGTTGAAGAAAATAATGTGTTGTTGATTACTTTGAAGAATGTTGCAGATTCATTAGCAAAATTTGTGAGCACTAAGAAGTTCTCTTGGTGTAGAGGATCTATGGGAATTGGCACCTTGGATTGTTGACTACGTAACCCTGTAACTCCTTGTATGAAAAGAAATCAACAAGTGGGAGAATTTTCGATGTGTTATATTCTTTTCACATGGTTTTTCACCGATGGTTTTCTATTTCCGGTTAAGGAATTAGGGTTGTTAACTAATCTAGGTCATTCGATTAGGGTTTTGGATACCGCTAGCTCCTATATGTATATTTTATTGTAAAAAATGTATGTGTGAATGAATATAAAAGATGTTGGTTTTCCGGGTTTGGGTTTCCAAGGGAAAAATCTCTTTGTAATGTGTGTATTTTCCATTGTATCTCTTTTGTTATTTTATTGAAAATATGTTTGTAGTAAATAATTGTACAAGGTTAAAATATACAATTCTTTGTTTGAATCATATACTTTGGCTCTCATTTATCAAGTCCATCATCTTCAGCGACATGAGCATGATGTATTTTATACTTTCCTTTTTTGACCTGATATTTTGAGTGGAGACAATTTATTGCAATTTGCCCCATCTTCTAGCAGATGTAGCATATATGTAATTTGAGTAATCCTTTTGAAATGTTTGTGACTTATGTGACCCTTGAGACTTCTTGTGTGAGTGGGCCTCTTTCTCACTCTTTCCTTTTTTTCCATGCACTACTAGAGATTGATTTTATTCATTGCCTAGTTTCTCTTCTCTTGCTGCCAATCTAGCTTCTTCTTGAGTGCAATCCTCCCATAGTTTGCTAAACTTTGTTATCTTTCTTCTTGAACAGATTTCTTGAATGAATGATTCCCAAAATATTGGGATACCATTCAATGTAGTTATTACAAATTCATCTTCTTCGATTGTGTCTCCAATAGATTCAAGCAATTCTTTGATTTGAGACACTCTTGTGAAGTAGGTTTGAATGGTTTCTGAATTTTCCATCTTCACACTCTTGAGTTGTGTCCTCAACGCCATATTTTGGTTGATATTATTTCCTTCATATAATTGAAATAAGGGATCAAACATTTTCTTGGGATTTGTCAATTATGAGACATGAGGGATCAAATGATCTTTGAAAGAATCAACAATGGTTCTCTTTTCCTTGACCAGATTCTTCTTGTGTTTTTCCTTGGCCACATCTTCCTCTAGTTCTGGGACTTCTTCTTTGATGAAATCTTCTAGATCATTCTCTTATAAAATGAGAATGACTCTATACTTACATGCTCAAAAGTTATCAACACCCTCATGCTTCTCATCAAGCTTAGTGCTAGAAGTCATCTTGTCTTTGGATGAAAAATACAATTAGAAAATAGAGACTTTCAAAGAAAGGTTTTGAACTTACCAAAGAGTGTGCTATGACAAAGTGAACTGCTCCAAATTCAGTCTGTAGCTGCCTAGACGTCTTGATCTAGGGTTTATGAGGAAATCCTAATTTTTCAACTTGAGAAATTTTAAGATCTAATCCAGGGAATATTTTCACCCTCCTTAGGAGAACTCCTTGATGGATTTATCTTGACCAACGTCCTTCAGAAAGAGGGTGATGTCATCACCTAGGGTTTTATGGAGAAACCCTATTTTTTAGAAACTGTGAAAACTGCAAGACTGGTCTAAGGAAAATATGCGCTAGGGTTAGGAGAGTCTTCCTATGGCTTGTTTTCCCCAGTGAGTTCCTCTAGATTGTGAAAATTGTAACATGTTTCTTTTGCGCGCATTGAGAAAACTTATTCTTTGAGGACACTTGCTTGCATGTGATCCAAATTTTTATACTATTGGTCGTTTGATTATGATTATGAGGCATTAAGGATATGATGATATGTTATTTGTTGTATTGACATAGACATGTACTATTGACTGGGTTCTCCTAAGTGTGTAGGACTTTGGACCTCGAGGATGGAGAGGCATCGATGAAACCCATTGGACTCTAGATTCGGGTTTGATTGTTGTTGATATGACATACATACATCTGATTAGATGTTATGATGATTGATTATTATTGCTAACATGATTCATTGATGATGCAGGTTGACAATATCTTGCCGACCATACTCACATGTGGAGTAGAGGGGTCATGCATAACAACCGGAGACTTTGCAGGAGAGGTGTGGACAACAACCCTGCCACAACCTACTAGCACTCCTGTCATGGCTCAAATTGTAGGTTAACGATTACCTAGTTCGAGAAGACCCACGATGTCGTGAGGGAAGACTGCGAAAGTCGTTCACGATGATTCTAAGGGGAACAAAATAAGGCAGAGGCCTTATTCATTAGAGGCCCTTAGTCTCCCACAAGATCACCTGGCGGAGTATTGAGTCCAGGGGTTTTGATGCAGTGCCCCACCTCAGCAAGATCTGCTGACATCCCAGTCTCTAGATATTCTCAATATTCGAGCTGGAGCAGCTCTTCGATTCCCCGTTGAAGTCTTCAAGAAATTTCCACAGGTCCTCTTCATGAACTCCACTATGAAAACAAGCACTAGGCACAAGATTATCTCACGTGACCACTGGCTGTGACCACGAGCCTAACCCAAAAGGTGTTTCGTTATTTCGTGTGTCAAGTCTTTTCATGTGAATCACCTCGATTCTCCCAATCTCCGAAACCACGATAGGAGTTTAGCATGTACTAGATCCTCCCCTATATTCCTTCAATTTGACCACGGGCGATGACCACATGCTTGAATGAAAGGTGCCTCGCAATTTCACATTTCGCGACTCTAGGGGTCTCCCTACCTCCGTTCTCCTGATAGCCGAAATCGCGATGGAATTAGATCAATGGCCCAAATTATTTCTTTGATCAACGATTGTGATCAAGTCACAATTTTGTGTTTCGTGACTTTGGGGTTTCCTTACCTCCATTCTCCCGATAGTCGAAACTGTGATGGAACTAGATCAACAACCCAGATCTTCTCCTTTGATCAACGACTGTGATCAAGTCAGTATTTCACATTTCACGACTTTGGGGGTTTCCTTACCTCTGTTCTCCCAATATCCGAAACAACGATGGTGCTATATCAACGACCCAAATCTTCTCCTTTGATCAACGACTATGATCAAGTCGGGATTTCACATTTTGTGACTTTGACTCTTATGGAGTCCCTTCGACACTTAGTCGAATTCCAAATCTGTGCACTCCTTGCAGCATATTCCTATGCAAGACTTGGTTCTTGTGGATGACTGTGCATGCCTTGTAGTAGTCGCTTTGCACTCCTTGCAAAGGGAAAGTCTTGTGCTATCTCTTCTGAGCTTCGGAATCGAAACAAATCCCGTCACACACTCCTTGCATTCTGTGTGCACACCTTGCACTCACTCAACATAAGAGAAACAATTGAAACTCATACTAACATTCATAATTTCATCCATTCATAAACAAATTCATTCACTTATGAAAACACAATAACAAAGAATCACAAACAGTAACATCATCACGTATTTGGATCAATTTTCCTCTGTTATATTCATTCATAAAAAAAAATGGCTATAGTTATTCTCAAACAACAAATAAAAATAAAAAACTCATACTAACTCAAAACAACCTTATTTGGGTGTACAAAACCTATATTTATCTCAGAGGGTCCTTAGGGTTCCCCCCCAATTGCTTATCTACTCAAAAACGAAAACCTAAATACTACCTAAGCTCTGTTACATTCAAGACTCGGAGTGAAACTCCTTGATCGCTCATGATCATTTCACCTCCAAGCATTTGATCTTATTTTGTTCTTAATCAGCTCCCCAAAGGATTCACAGTAATTCCCAACGTTTGATATTCTGAAATGATTCTTGATCATTGAGCTTTCCTGCAATGTGTGCTCGCTGACAATGCTCCTGCATCATACTCCCCCTCAACAAAAATTCATGGACTCCTATCCATGAGCTCCTACACCGAATTTCCATGCTTCTGGATATAAAATTCATTCTCCCAACTGACATCTTCTATTGGGCATCCCTTCCATTTGACTAGATATTCAAAATAAGTCTTCCTCCTGGTTTTTTTGCCAATTCTCTGATCAACAATCTTCTCCATCTGTGGTTTTTCTGCTATAGGCATTTTTTTCTCCCATTGAATCTTATCTTGATCTTATGATCCCTCTGAAACATTGAATGTGGGTGATATGCCCACATCATCTGGAAGCTCAATCTCACAGGCGTTTGCATCAAACTTCCTCAAGATCTTACATGGTCCTATATTCTTCATTTTTAACTTGTTATATGTCCCCCTAGGGAACCTTTCTTTCCTGAGATGTGCAGAACCTGATATCCCACCTCAAATTGAAGTTCTCTGCGATGTTGATCAACTCTGTGCTTGTACACTTGGCTAGAGTTCTGTAATTTTCTTTTGATCTGGCTATGGAGCTTCTGCATTTCAGGAGCAAAATATTCTGCTCCAACGCTTCTGATCTCACTCTGTCCCAAGTCTCTCAACTTCGATACTCCTCTGGTTTGCATTCCATACAATATCTGGAATGGGATTTTTCCAGTGTTTTTGTTTGGTGAGTCGTTGTATGCAAATTCTGCTTGTGGAAGAATCTGATCCCACTGGTTATGATGCTCAGTGACCAAACGCCTCAACAAGTTTCCCAAACTTATGTTTACCACCTCAGTCTGTCCATCTATCTAAGGATGATAAGATGAGATGAAGGACAGATCCATCCCCAACTTCTTCCACAGTGTTCTCCAAAAATGACAAACAAATTTTGTGTCTTTGTCCGAGACGATGCTTCTAGGTAGGGGTCGTGAAGTGAAAACAACTTCCTTAAAAAACAGATTTGCAACATGTGTTGCATCACTAGTATTCTGGCATGGGATAAAGTGTGCCATATTTGAAAATCTATCCACCACCACAAATACAGAATCACATCCTCTTTGCGTTCTTGTTAGTCCTATCACAAAACTCATGCTTATCGCATCCCAAGGCCTCTTTGGTATTGGCAATGGTTGATACAATCCAGTGTTATGTCGTTTACCTTTTTCATGTTGGTAGATTCTACATCTGTTCACAAATTTCATCACTTCTATCCTCATAACTGGCCAATAGTATGAACTGCTCAACTGTGTGAATGTTTTATCATGGCCAAAATTTCCAACCAATCCTCCACTATGCTTCTCCATCAAAAGGTTGTCCCCCATTGAACATTTTGGTATGCATAATTGATTTCCCTTGAACAACAATCCCTCTTGAATCATATACTATGCCCACTGGCTCTTATCTCTCAGCACAGGATTCACGCATGCTTCGTATGCCTCCTTGAAATCTGGATCATCACTGTAAATTTCCTTAAGCTCTTCAAACCTCAAGGTCTTCACCTGAAATTCCTGCAAAATCAAACATCTCCTACTCAATGCATCAACAACTTTGTTAGCATTCCCAACAATATGTTTTATGACAAAAGTAAAATTCTGCATAAACTCAATCCACTTTGCATGCTTCTGATTCAATTTTTCATGTCTGGTTATGAATTGTAAAGCTTGGTTATTGCTATACAAGACAAATTCATGTGGGACAAGGTAATGTCTCCACTTCTTCAGGGCTTGAGTTATGGCATAAAATTCCTTATCATACGTGGAGTATTTTCTCTTAGTCTCATTCATCTTCTCACTAAAATAGGAAACCGGTCTATTATCCTAGCTCAAAACTGCTCTGATTGCAACTCCACTTGCATCACATCTCACCTGAAATGTCTTTTCAAAATTTGGCAAGACCAGAATTGGTCATTCGTTTATCTTCTCTTTCAGCATATTGAAGCTCCTCTCGGCCTCCTCAGCCCATTCAAAATACTTGTGCTTCTTCTTCACTGTATCCATCATTGGTGCACAAATTCCACTGGAATCTCTGATGAACTTCCTATAGAAACTTGCTAATCCATGGAAGATGCTTACCTCGAACATGCTTCTTGGTGATGGCCATTCTTTGATTGCATTCACCTTCTCTGGATCCATCTTCATTTCGTTTGAAGGGATCACAAAACCCAGGTAAATGAGTTTTGTCTTCATAAAAGAGGACTTCTTCATATTTATCATAAACTTCTCCTGTTGTAGTCTCCTCATCACTAGTGTAAGGTGTCTCAAATGCTCATCTTTAGTATTTCTAAAGGTCAGTATATCATCCATATATACAACCACAAAATTGCCAATGAAATATTTCAGTATTTCATTCATCAACCTCATAAAAGTGCTCGGGGCATTTGTTAAGCCAAATGGCATAACAAGCCACTCATACAAACCTTCATTTGTCTTAAAGGTTGTCTTCCACTCATCACCTTCTCTCATTCTTATCTGGTGATATCCGCTTTTCAAATCTATCTTAGAAAATAAGTTTTCTCCACTTAGACAGTCCATTAAATCATCCATTATTGGAAAATGAAATCTATACCTGATGGTTATCTTGTTAATGGCTCTTGAGTTTCTACACATTCTCCATCCTCCATCTTTCTTTGGACTCAACACAATTGGCACTGCGCATGGACTCAAGATCTCTCTGACCAACCCCTTGTCTAACAACTACTAGACTTGATTATTTACCTCCTCATTCTCTCGAGGTGTCAGTCTGTACGTTTCTTTGTTTGGCAGACTTTCTCCTGGTATCAGATCAATATGATGGTTGATACTTCTGATGGGTGGCAATGAGTTAGGCAG
>ML819678.1:4222-20022 GCA_009831015.1 Picea engelmannii
TAATGTGGCAAAAGCCAAGATGAATCATGAAATAGGATGTCATGTTTTGGGAATAAAAGCTGAATTTCCTTTCGAATTAATTGGAATTCCTAAATGAATTCTTGTATGTATTCTCATGATAACTGCATGTGGTTGACGCAGATAAACCTGATGTATGAAACGAGTTGTAAATATGTTCTATAGGCTGGTGAGCCAAGTTTTGAATAAGTTGTAGGCTTATGAGTTTTGTTGGGCCAGGGAGCCTAAGTGTTGAAGGCTAGGAGCCTGTTGATGTACTTGTATGTATGCAGGTCAATTAATAAAATATAAACACTGCCAGTGCAGACCGACCATGATGAATGAGTGAAGGGGGACTGAGCGTCCATAGAGTGGGCAAGGAACTAGGGGTTGGAAGGTGGGAAAAGGGTTGAGTGTTGAACCTAGGGGCTAAGCCTAGGGGGCTTAGGCCTGGAATAATATTTTAATATTATTTCCAAAAAGAGCCATGTGCATATTATTTATCCTAAGTCCTTTTAGAAGGACACGTGATTTCCCAAGTGGTGGGAGGAAGGCGTACATATGGAACGCATGCAGTTCCCAGGGTGACAAGTGTCAACCCTGGTGCATGCAAATATAAGCCCTGAACTGAACCGTGGAGGGGGATCTTCCTCCATTCGAACCCAAACCCCTATGCGTGGAACTGGTATGCCATCTGTCGGAATACCCTGGTTTATCTCTAGAAGCCGTAAAGCCTGTGTTTGGTCCTGAGGAAATCGAGTACACCATGTCCAGAGCTGTGGAGTTTGTGTCTGACTCTGAGTAACCCGTGTCTCTGAGATAACCTGTGAGAGTAATTCCCAGCTCGTGAGAAGCCTATGAGGATTTCGGGAAGGAATCTTGTAGTTCGGGAAAGCCAAGTTAGCCTGGGTGTGAAGTCCATGTTTCGAAATTATTGTTGTGAGATCATCCAGTGACTGTTGAACCGATTTGGGGAAACCTGTGTCTGTGTTTCTGGTGGATTGTTGTGACCACGCAGTGTTGGTCTGCATGAGGCTTGTTGGCCTGTGAGTGACTCCTCCAGGTGAGAGAGTGCACAGTTGGAGAAGAGGACTCCTGGAAGGAACCCCTATAGCTGCCATAAAGCCCAGAGAATTCTGGTCTGGTCTATTCCTGTAACCCAAGGTAAGGGAGACTGGCAGTCGAAGGACTGTCTAGGTGACAGAGAAGGTGCACTCTCTTGGGGTGGAACAGGCATGTGGGGAATGCGGGTCTGTGGGCAGTGAGCGTGGGAGTTTCCTGGGAGAGCTTCTTCCTGTTGAATGTGTATGTGTTGTCTTCCCTGTAACCTCAGCCTAAGTCTAGATTCCTTGCCCTGGGGTGGATCTCGGTCCCAGCTCGGGGGTGACCTACTGTTGAGCTGATGAACAGTGTGGTCTAAGGCTGGGAGGTTCGTGGAAGGCCTGCACTTGGTTGGTGTTTTCTACAGCAGATAAAAGATAAGTAATTTGAGTTATGTTTATCACATTTGACATGATTGTGCTGTTTTGTATCATGTTTTCCGCTATGTAAATGAATTAATGATGAATGTTATGGAACATTTAATTATAGCAGTACCCATATATTTTACTCTGAGTTGTTAAGTGTGTTTAATTCTGGTTAAATGCATTTGTTTTTAAAATCTATGTAATGAATGGTAAACCGAGAGGTTGGGTGAACCTGGGTAGTGAAGGGTACACTACATATATGATTTGGATTTTCCTTCTTTTTGCTTAAGTTATTCTTGTTGGATTACTGAGAGGGGGGGTGAATCAGTAATAGAACAATTTAATCATTTTTAAACATATAATCCAAGTGTTATATCAATGAAGCATTATCATCCAATAACTGCAAAGTAAATAAGCAATGAACAAATGAACAATCATACACATACACAGTACACCAGTGTTTTACGTGGAAACCCAAATCGGGATAAAACCACATAATGTTTTTTCATATATGTATTGAAGAATTACATTCATTGGAAGCACTAACTTCCTTTGTTTTCCAGCTGCAACTGGAAGGAGGCTCCAACCCCCTAGTTTCTCAGGCTGCAACCTGAAGGAAGCTCCAACTCCCCAATTATTTGGCTACAACCAGAAGGAGGCTACAACCCCCTATGTTCTCCGGCTACAACCCATGAAGTAGAAGTAAAATGATAGAACCATTGTCACACTATCATTGTGAGATATATCACTATAAACATGTACCAATAAATCTGAACCATGCATCAACCTGTACCTCAACCTGTAATCAACCTGTACCATAAACAAGTGCATCAACCATACACCAACCTGTACCAAACAACCTATAATCAACCTGTACCATAAACAAGTGCATCCAACCATGTACCAAGTGTTAGCGCCAATTCTTGCAAGAGGGGTGTTTCTCTCTCATTTCAGGTCCTTGGTGTGAAATGTGAATAAATGGGGTTTAAAAACCCATCAAATGCATTTTATTCAAAGGCCGCATCCATGAGCGCAATGTGCAGCACGCAAAAAATCCATTTCGGACTTAAAATCAAGTGAGCGGGCAAAGAGCATTTTTAAGTGATAAGGATCCATTGATGGGGCTGATTGACAGTCATCGGGTAAACCGGGACCAAGAAGTTTCCCGAAGTTTAACACAGTGCAGAGGCTTGAGACAAAGCATTCATATTCCACGAAATGATCATGGTCGTCCAATTAAGTCGGGACACATGGCACCTGATAGGCACGTTTCAGCATTTCGGCTACTGGAACTTCGAAAGACAGGAGGTCGCTCTTTCCTTGCAGTCGTAACCGCCGAAATCCTGAAATGCGAAGTACCGAAAGTGCCCAGGAGTTGGGCCAACGTTTCGGCATTTCGGCTACCGGGGTTTTGAAAGACAAGAGGTCGCTCTTTCCTTGCAATCACAACCGTCGAAATCCTGAAACACGAAGTGCCGAAAGCACCTAGGAGTTGGGCCCACGTTTTGGCATTTCAGCTACGGGGGTTTCAAAAGACAAGAGGTCTCTATTTCCTTGCAGTCGCAACCGTCGAAATCCCGAAATGTGAAGTGCCAAAAGTGCCCAGGAGTTGGGCCCACGTTTCGGCATTTCGGCTACCGGGGTTTTGAAATGCAAGGGTCGAGAGCAAAGGAGCGAGGGCTCCTGGTGGGAGAATCCATGAAATACAGGAAGGGATCATGACCATCCATATTAAATCAAATCCAGTCATTTATTTTGGATTAGCCATTTCGGCATTTTGGCTACCGGTAGTCTAAAAAAATAGCAGGTCGCTCCTCTGTTGCAGTTGGAATCACCGAAATCCCGAAGCGTGAAGTGTCGAAAGTGCTTTTAAAGATCCCTGCTAGAGGTAAATGAAGGTATGAGGAGGTGGTTGAAACCTCGCCTCACTCCTTAAATGTAGGGCATGGAGGTTCTGGCAGGTAGTCTGCCCAATATTGTCCTGCGTACAGGTTTTCCTAAAGAAGCCATATCGAGTCCTCGTCTGACCAGAGGAACCTGCACACGCGAATTTGGACTTTAATGTCTCAGCTACCCTCCTGTTGCCAAGGTCCCCCTACAAGAGCCATGCTGAGTTAAGGTGGCGTCTGATGAAGGAGTCTCGTCCCCGTTTGACTGAAGAGACGTCACGCCCTGGAGGTTCGAGCACGCCTCTGTTGGGTGAATGTTTCTGAGTATATATACTCAGTTTTTTGTATTTTTGTAGGCATCGATGGTAGAGCAAAGCTCCCGATTGTAAAGTTTTAATGGACGTTCTAGTTCCCTGGTTATGTATCTGTATGTGAAATTTCTTGTTTAATGATAGACAACTTTCTCATCCCATCTGGTTTTCATCTCATACTAAGGGAGTTCATGATTGACTAAATCACATGAATCATTGTGACTATGTTATGATAAAGGATTTATTGTAGCACTGTTATATTCTCCAGTGTTTCTGCATTTGAATGTAAGAAGTTCTTATGTTCAGATTTTCCTTCTAGAGGCTATTAGAAGCCCGATGTTTATAATAGACCTTTGCATTTCCTCATATAAGTCTTCCTCCTTCTCACCCTTACTACAACCTATTGTCTCAAGTTAGATCAAGACCTCACCTGCTTGTGCATGTCCGACCTAGTTTCCGAGTTAGAACGATATGGTTCTGAGTGTTGTTCCATTTGATCACCCTTTACAAACAAATCATGACATAAACTGATGGGCTTCAGGCTTACTCCTGCTGCAATCCAAGAGTGAATTTTGACGCCAACATTTATGGCACCGTTTTTAGGGACAAAGTTGAAAATTTTCCCTGGGATAGAATGACATCGAGCCTCTGATTCTGAAGGTGCATCAAGAATCAGAGCCCTACAAGATTGCTACTATGCACCTGGCGAATCCATTGTGATGACTCCACTGTGGCGAATTTGTTGCTTTAGTTGTGGCTTCCAGAGGTAGACACACGTGGTCCCATCCACATCTACCTCTAGCTACGCCTGAAGCTGATCCGAAGGTAATTATCAGAAGAGGAAATGCCTTCGAAGGAGAAACTTCCACTGTTGAACCAGGTAATTTTCCATCTCCTTATGTATAAACTCCATTTTCTTCTTCTCATCTTCCTAGCAGACCTGTTTCTGAAGTTTCCCGTTTCCTGAATTTCGGGAGTGTTCCTGCTGAGTTTTCCCCTCCTGGTCTGGTATTGGAAGGATAAATCCTTGTCACTCCCCTCTCCCCTGAAGCTATACCTTGGCATAGACCCAGGACCACAGGAGATTTCCCCATTCCTAGCTTTACCACCCCTCCTCTTATTACTATTGTTGCTACTACACAGAGAGAAGCATTTGTTGACTCAAGCCCCTTTGCTTTCTCTCTGAATCCCCCATTTTTTCCCCTTCCACCTGCAAGATCATTTCCATTATCCCATGTTCGAGTTCCTTCTCCTCCAATTTCTCCTCCACCTAACATTCCTATGGTAGGAGAAAATCCCCCCATGACCAGGATGGAGGCTGTAATTGCTGCTAGGTATGCTCCCCTTTTGTTACCTTAGCCTCTCAATGCCCTTCCAGCAGATGGCTACCTCAAGAAGCTACCCAAGTTTACAGGCGAAGGGGACATAACTGCATAAGAACACCTTGAAGCCTTTTACATTTTTACAAATGATCATGTTATCATGCATGCAGACGTATGGATGAGGATTTTCATCCATAGCCTTGAGGGCGAGGCTAGAAAGTGGTTTAGGGCCCTGCCTCCTGGATCTATTGATGGGATTGAGGCTTTGGATAATGCCTTTTTGAGACAGTGGGGAGACAAAAAAGACTTCATGTATTACATGAGAGATTTTGGGTCTTTGAAGAGAAAGGAAGGAGAGTCTGTCTCTGACTTCTCCAAGAGATTCAATAAAATGTACAATAAGATCCCTGCTGAGATAAAGCCCTCAGAAGCCTCTACTAAAATCACTTATGCTAGCACTTTTGATCCCGATTTTTGCCTCCTGTTGAGGGAAAGGAGAGCCACTACTTTGGCTCACATGCAGGATGCAGCCGTGGAAGTAGAATCTAACATATTGGTTGTTGACCAACTCAGGAATAAGGCTGATAAAGACATATCCAGGAAGATACCTGAAGCCCCCCATCCAATTCCTCTCCCCTTCCCCTTCAAATGAACAAGGTAACTAAAGTGCTAAAATCGCTTTTGGCTAGAATGGAAAGGTGGGAGTTAGAAGGGAAGCCCATGTACAGAAATCCCCAAAATGCTGATAACAGAGGCTTCTAGAGGCCTGGTAACAATATGCCACAGGATTTTCCAAGGGAACAAAGGAGAAAAGATAGAGATGATAAGAGGATTCAAACCCCTCTCCAAAATAACCTAGTTGCTCATGAGGAAGGAGAGGAGATAGATGAGCTAGGCCCTGAAATTCACTGTATTGAAGAAACTTCCCCTTTTCCCCATTTGACTCAATCTGCATATGAATAATCCCTTATGAACATTCAAATCAATGAGTTGGGTAAAGGGGAAAAGGCCAGAAACACTCCTAACATATACCATCTCAGGTCAAAGAATAAAGAAGGGAATTTTGATAGCCATGTTCAGCCCCTCATAGCAGAAAGGCCTGCTAAACCTCCAACAATCGCTACTAAAGAAAGAAAAACTCAAAATACTTTACCAACAGCCAAAGAACCTGCCTCTTAGGTAAGGGAAGCTCCTAAGCCTCTTTCCTCCTTTTGTTTTGATCACGAAATTCAAAATATTATAATTCTTGTACCCCTCTCAGAACTAGTAAAAAATGCAGATTTCAAAACGTCCCTCTCCAAACTGCTACAATCTGAGTCCCCCCAGCCTTCCACAGACTCAATAAATATTCAAGATGAAAAGCCAGTAGTCGTCCTAGGTCCCATGATAGAAGATAGAGATGATTCATCCCCTCCTTTCTACACATCCCTGAACATACATGATAAGGTGTTTCATAACTGCCTCATGGATTCAAGAGCTTCCCACAACCTTATGCCCAAATAGTCATGGAAGAATTGGGACTGGAAGTGACAAAGACTTATCATGATTTGTACTCCTTTGATTCAAGGAGGGTGCAATTCCTTGGAGTCATCAAAAACTTTGTGGTCTCTTTATTTCAGCTGCCAATGAAGAGTGTGGTCATGGACATTGTAGTAGTTGATGTTCCCCCCAAGTTCGTAATGTTGTTATCAAGATCTTGGATTAAAAAACTTGGAGGAACATTACAGATGGATCTCACATATGCCACCATTCCATTCTTTGGAGGGGAACATAGGAGGTTGTACAGATAATCTCAATTGTCCTACATTGTTAGTGATGAAGAAAACCCCACCAATCACCCTATCTTTGCACTTGATACTTATTTGGGGTCTAGTTTATTGCAGCTCACTTATACTCATGAATCCCCTTTTCAAATCAGAAAGAAGCCCATTTTTAATCACGAGATACCTCCTCCAACCACCTCTGTTTGGAAGATGTTCTTCGAAGGATCTTCTTCTAGCGAAGGCTCTGGCACTGGAGTGTTTTTTGTGTCGCCTTGTCAGGAAACCATATCCCTGTCATACAAGCTAGAATTTGAAACTACCAATAATGTGGCAGAATATGAAGCTCTTGTTCTGAGTTTAAGGGCTGCAAAAGAAATGGGAATTGAAGGGGTAGCAGTGTTCGAAGATGCTAAGTTGATAATCCAGCAAGTCAGAAATGCTTATCGGGCTAAGCATCCTCGGCTCAGGAGTTACAAAAATGAGGTGTGGGACCTGATTGATAACTTCTTCTCAGATTTCAACATTTCTTTTATTCCAAGAGAGGAAAATAATTTGGCCGATTCCTTAGCTATCTCAGCTAGTCTATTCAGGATCCCTCTGCCACCTAAGATCAAATATGATGTTGAGATAAGATATAGGCCAGCTGTACCGGACAATATCAAGCATTGGAAGGTGTTCGAAGACGATCTTGAAATCAAAAAATTTCTATAGTCTGTCGATGAATTTTCTACATTGCACATTGATCGGGATCTTGATCTCGAAAGTCACCCTCACCCTGAGATATTTTTAAATAAAATTACTAATCACCATATTATTCATCTGCCTAGCAATCACATTCTCAAGGGACTAGTCCCTTTAGAAAGACTGTTCGATGGGAATGATGTGGCAGTAAATGGTAGGGTTTCAAATGAATATGTTGATACTGCGGAGTGCAACATCAGCACATAGGAGGAGCCTAAATTTGTCAAGTTGTCAAGCAGTTTGACCAAAGAGCAAAGGGCCAAATATACCGAGTTATTAAGAGAATTTGTTGATGTGTTTGCATGGACCTATAAAGACCTCAAGACCTATGACACATCTGTCATTGAACACAAGATCCCACTGAAGGAAGAGGCTAATCCATTTAGGTAGAAGCTAAGACAGATAAATCCCATGTTGTTGCTTGTCATGGAGAGAGAAGTGAAGAAGTTGTTAGATGCTCAAATCATTGTCCCCTTGACATATTCCGAGTGGGTGGCCAATTTGGTCCCAGTGAGGAAGAAAAGTGGAGAAATCAGGCTCTGTGTTGATTTTAGGAACCTGAACAGGAGCTCAAAGAAAGATAACTATCCCTTGCCCAACATGGAACACATATTGCAGAGGGTAACTGGTGCATCTAGGATATCCATGGTTGATGGTTTTTCTGGCTATAATCAGATATTAGTCATGGCTGAGGACAGAGAAAAAACATCCTTCACCACTCCTTGGGGAACATTCATGTATGCCAAAATGCCTTTTGGATTAATGAATGCATGAGAAACATTTCAGTGAGCCATGGACATAGCCTTCATCGAGGAGAAAGATCAGTTTTTGGTCATCTATCTGGATGACATCACAGTCTTCTCCAGGTCTGATAAAGAGCACTGTTGTCACTTGAGGAAAGTTTTCTTGAAATGTCGGAGGTTTGGCCTTTCCTTAAACCCCAAGAAATCTTTGTTTGCTATGAAGGAGGGGAAGTTGTTAGTCCATATAGTATCAACAGAGGGAGTGAGAATTGATCCCAGTAGGGTAGAGGCAATTCAGACCCTATCACTTCCCAGGTCTAGAAAGGAAGTCCAGGATTTTTAGGGCAAGATTAACTTTTTGAGGAGGTTCGTCTCAAATTTTGTTGAGTTGGTGAAGCACATCACAACCATGTTCAGAAAAGGAAATGAAGTGAAATGGAATGTTGAACCCAGGGAATATTTTGTCCAAATAAAAAAGGCATTGGCTGAGGCACATGTGATGATCAGTCCTGACTATTCCAAGGATTTCCTAGTTTTTTCTTTCGCTTCTTTTGATACAGTAGCAACAGTATTATTGCATAAAAATGTGGAAGGGCGAGAGAAACCCATTTCCTTCTTCAGTAAGGCATTGAGAGATGCACAAATCAGGTATGAGATGATGGAGAAACAGGCCTATGCCTTGGTGAAATATCTCAAAGCTTTCAGAGTCTATTTCTTGCACTCAAGAGTGACTGCATACATTCCTTCAGCCTCTGTGAAATGCATCCTTATACATCCTGACATAGATGGAGGAAGAGGTAAATGGATTTCCAAGATCATTGAGTTTGACCTGGAGATAAATCCCACCAAGTTGGCTAAAGGGTAGGGTTTAGCCAAGTTTCTGGCTAAATCCAATTGCAAGGCCTTGGGGGTTAGCTTCATCAATGCTTGCTCAGAAAATCAGCAGGCTGAGTTGTCTAGCAAAAGCTCTCAGGATGGCTTATCACTAGTAGAATGCACCTGGTACAGAGACATTTTCTACTTTCTGCAAGAGTTGAAGCCTCTTGATGGAATGGCAAAAAGAAAGGCAAGAGCTTTAAAGCTCAAGGCGGTCAGATATTGCCTCATTGACCAAGTCTTGTACTAGAGAGACCCTCTACGGGTGTTTCTGAGATGTCTAAACCCACATGAAGCCAAAAAAGTTATGTTTGATTTCCATAGCGGCCTTTGTGGAGGGCATCATTTCTGGAAGACCACAACTCACAAAATTCTCATGGCTGGGTACTATTGGCCCACCTTATTCATTGATGTATGCAGAGAAGTTAGAGCTTGCATCAAATGCTAAAGGTTCTTAGGAAAGTGACAGCTCAAATCTCTACCACTAAATCATGTAGTAGCTTCAACACCCTTTCAATAGTGGGGGTTGGACTTCATTGGAGAAATTCATCCTCCTTCAAGTGGCCAACACAGATGGATCCTGACTGCAACAGACTATTTCACCAAGTGGATAGAAGCTACCCCCACCAAGAGTGCTTCACACAAGGTAATTATCATCTTTCTGGAGGATATCATAGCCAGATTTGGCTATCCCAGCAGAATTGTCACTGATAATGCTGCTTCTTTCAAGTCCGATCCCCTGGTCAAGTTCTGTGAGCAGTTCGAGATTTCACTAATTCACTCCACTCCCTATTATCCTCAAGGAAATGGACTGGCAGAATCTTCCAATAAAAGTCTAATAAAACTCATTAAAAGATTATTGGAAGACAATAAGAGGGCCTAGAATTCAAACCTCAAATTCTCTCTATGGGTCGATTGAGTGACAAAAAAGAATTCCCTGGGCACCTCACCTTTTCAACTAGTTTATGGGATGGAGGTTTTGTTTCCCACTCAGCTCGCTTTACCTGTAGCAAAATTATTTCAAGAACATGAAGGAAAGCCAGACCAAATGGTCAGAAGAATTCATTAAGTGGTGGAAGTGCAACATATCAAGGAGTAGGTAATGGACATAGCTCATAGTCATCAGCAGAAGATCAAGCAGGCCTTTGACAGGAAAGTCAGGAAGGAGGAATTCGAGCTGGGAGATTTGGTGCTTAAGTGGGATGAACCCATGCAGGATAGGGGAAAACACAACAAGTTTGATCCTCTCTGGATTGGGCCCTTCGAAATATCTGAAGTATTCTTCAATACATGTACAGGTTGCAAATTTTGGAGGGTGAAGAAGTTTTTAACGACCCATTAAATGGGCATTTCTTGAAAAAATGTTTTGTTTGAGCCTTAGACGGCTCCTCTGTTTTTGTAAATATTGTTTTTTGTTTGTTGTTGTTTATTTTTGGCTTAATAAATGACTCCATAGCCCAACATAAGACAACTGGAACTGCAGAAGGAGTTCTTAGAGCATCACAGGGATGACTCTATCCCCCATGGAGCCTAATGTTAGCGCCAATTCTTGCAAGCAGGGTGTTTCTCTCCGATTTCAGGTCCTTGGTGTGAAATGCGAATAAATGGGGTTTAAAAACCCATCAAATGCATTTTATTCAAAGGCCGCAGCCATGAGCGCAATGTGCAGCACGCAAAAAATCCATTTCGGGCTTAAAATCAAGCGAGCGGGCAAAGAGCATTTTTTAGCGGTAAGGATCCATCGACAGGGAAGATCGAGGGTCATCGGGTAAACCGGGACCAAGAAGTTGCCCAAAGTTTAACGCAGTGCAGAGGCCTGAGACAAAATGTTCATATTCCATGAAATGATCATGGCCGTCGGATTCAGTCGGGACACATGGCACTCGATAGGCGCGTTTTGGCATTTCGGCTACCAGAACTTCGAAAGGCAGGAGGTCGCTCTTTCCTTGCAGTCGCAACCGCCGAAATATTGAAACGCGAAGTGCCAAAAGTGCCCAGGAGCTAGGCCCACATTTCAGCATTTTGGCTACCATGGTTTCGAAAGACAGGAGGTTGCTCTTTCCTTGCAGTCACAACTGCCGAAATCCTGAAACGCGAAGTGCCGTAAGTGCCTAGGAGTTGGGCCCACGTTTCGGAATTTCGGCTACCGGGGTTTCGGAAGACAAGAGGTCTCTCTTTCCTTGCAGTCGCAACCGCCGAAATCTCGAAACACGAAGTGCCGAAAGCGCCCAGGAGTTGGGCCCATGTTTCGGCATTTCGGCTACTGGGTTTTGAAATGCAAGGGTCGAGAGAAAAGGAGCGATGGCTCCCAGTGGGAGAATCTCTGAAATACAGGAAGGGATCGTGACTATCCATATTAAATCAAATCCGACCGTTTATTGCATATTAGTCGTTTTGGCATTTCGGCTACCAGTAGTCTAAAAAAACAGCAGGTCGCTCCTCCCTTGTAGTTGGAATCACCGAAATCCCGAAGCGTTAAGTGTTGAAAGCGCTTTTAAAGATCCCTACTAGAGGTAAATGAAGGTAGGAGGAGGTGGTTGAAACCTCACCTCACTCCTTAAATGTAGGGCATGGAGGTTCTGGCAGGCAGTTTGCCCAAGATTGTCCTGCATGCAGGTTTTCCTAAAGAAGCCATGTCGAGTCTTCGTCTAACCAGAAGAACCTACACACGCGAATTTGGACTTTAATGTCTCAGCTACCCTCCTACTGCAAAGGTCCCCCTGCAAGAGCCATGCTGAGTTAAGGTGGCATTTGATGATGGAATCCTGTCCTGGTTTGACTGAAGAGATGTCACACCCTGGAGGTTCGAGCATGCCTTTGCTGGGTGAATGTTTTTTAGTATATATACTCAGTTTTTTGTATTTTTGTAGGCATCGATGGTAGAGAAAAGCTCCCGATTGTAAATTTTTAATGGACGTTCTAGTTCCCTGGTTATATATCTGTATGTGAAATTTCTTGTTTAATGACAGACAACTTTCTCATCCCATCTGGTTTTCATCTCATACTGAGGGATTTCATGATTGACTGATTCACATGAATCATTGTGACTGTGTTATGATAAAGGATTTATTGTAGCACTGTTATATTCTCCAGTGTTTCTGCATTTGAATGTAAGAAGTTCTTGTGTTCAGATTTTCCTTGTACATGCTATTAGAAGCCTGATGTTTATAACAGACCTTTGCATTTCCTCATAGAATTCTTCCTCCTTCCCACCCTTACTACAACCTACTGTCTGAAGTTAGATCAAAACCTCACTTGCTTGTGCATGTCTGGCCTAGTTTCTAAGTTAGAATGATATGGTTCTGAGTTTTCTTCCATTTGATCACCCTTTACAAACAAATTGTGACATAAACTGATGGGCTTCAGGCTTACTCATGTTGCAATCCAAGAGTGACTTCTGACGCCAACACCAAGTATGTACCAATTATGTGTGTCAACTACTCATCAATATGTACCAACACCATCAACTACTTGTCTCAACCATGTACTCAACATGTACCTCAACCAAAAGCCCTCATCAATTTCATCATCCAAATCTGATTTGTAGCTCTGTAATAGACCTGATCTATATGATCACATTCCTGCAAACCTTCCTTAACTTTAACAACAGGAGACTAGCATTTTCATCAAACTTTTCTTTAGTCTCACATGCCTAGTTTTGGATTAGTCAACAACCCTAACTTGAAGTAATCATAACTTTGTACCTGTAATGTATAAAGATATGAAACTGATACACAATTTTCTTCAATGTTTTTTATGCAATTCCTCCAAGTTTCACTACTTGGAACCTCTCAGAAAAGGAGTTATAGCAAAAATGGCATACCTTGCTGAATTCTGGCTTATTCTAGAGAGAAACCTTGTAGACTGTTCCCCGCACGGAATATTTGTTGAAATGATCTGAAACTGTTACAAAGAATACTACAAACTGTACCCTAACCAACACATATTTTTTCACTAACTTTGGATCTGTTATGAAAAAGTTATGACGTTTTTACCCGAAATACTTGTTTTTGACTAGTTTCAGGACTAGCCACAAACTCTATTTTCCACGGAGTGTAACTCCAAAAATACAATGACCCACAAGATGATTTTTTTACCACAGATACTTGGATATGTTTTATCAATGGAATAGAAATTTCACGGTCTGAAT
Source organism: Picea engelmannii (assembly GCA_009831015.1). Taxonomy (NCBI): domain Eukaryota; kingdom Viridiplantae; phylum Streptophyta; class Pinopsida; order Pinales; family Pinaceae; genus Picea; species Picea engelmannii. The sequence continues at coordinate 17,481 of ML819678.1, forward strand.
CATTATAGAAAAAAATTTATAGCGAAAATGGTGAGATGACCTATAGATAACATACCTTAGAAAGCACCATCAAAATAATTTATCCTTCCTTACATTTCGGCCTTCTTTTCTTCACCTTCCCTCATAATTTCGGCTTAGATATCCTTGGATACCTCAGACACCTATAGATATTCAATATGCTCAAGTGTATCTAAAATGAGAGATCCTTGCCTCTTATTTATACTCTCCAAGTAGCTTCCTTAAAAACATCTTCTATGCCACTTGGCCCCACTTTCCTTATTTTAGGGTTAACCCACTTCTAATTTCTCCATTAAATTTATTATTAAAATAATTTATTTTGTATTCACTTTGAATTATAATACACTCATTACTTCACTTTATTATTTACCTTTTAAAATCTCTTAAACCACTTTGACTACTTTGACCTTTTGGGGCTTCTAGATGACATATGAGGGTCCTCCAACTTCGTAAGGCCATAACTCTCAAACCGTGAGGAGTTATGTGACGTTCCAGATACCACCAGAAATGAAATGACATGTACTATCCATATAGAATAGTATTATCTGAAAATATATCATAACTCATACCATTACCCATCAAACAAACTTGGATCCATTACCCAAACCTGGGGTCTCCAACTTCTCGTGGCCATAACTCTCTAATCGTGAGGGGTTATGTGACGTTGCACATACCATCGGAAATGGAATAACAAGAAATATCCATATATGATAATTTCCTTGACAAATTCATTGTCCTTCATCTCATTATTCCACAATTAAGCATGGGTTCTCTTACTCCACAAAACATCTTCCCGTGAGGGATTTCACCATAAGGGGATCACTTTGGAGTTCATCCATATTTACTTCTTATCAACCATGAAAAAAAAATAATGAGTCATATTTACATCAAACAATCTTGGGTCCATTACCCAAACCTTTGTGCTACGAGGCTTTCTTCAAGGGTTGACATCAATGACAACCAACCTTAATCAACACTTCTAACGTTTTTCTTTGAACAACAGTCATAGCTGCAACAACATTTGCATCAGGTTCTATGAACCAAGACAATCCCAACATCCCTGACCTTGTTAAATAGCTTTCACCTTCTCACTCCAAAAATCATAATTGGAACCAACTAGAGTTGGTGCTTGAATTAAATAAGAACTAGACATATTTCTAATTCCAAAATATCAGCCAAAAACCTTTTTTTATGTATAACTCCAAGTGAATTTTCAGATTTCAAAACTCCAAATTTTATAAATACTCTTCAGCAAAATCTAGAGTAAATAAAAATGTAAATGGGAAAAGAAAATTCCAAGCCTGTAATTCTCAGCCAAAGCCCTCTTGTAATTTTCAGCCAAAGCCCTCTTCCAATTCGTCAGTGGCTCTTCTCCAAACCAGCGGCAGCACTATAGCACTTCTTCAAACTGGCAAGCAACTCTTCTCCAAACTGATGGTATCTTTGTGGCACTCCTTCAAACTAGCTGGCAGTAATCTAACAAGAACTGGATGGATGGTATTCTTGGAACAATGTTTTGTGGTATTCTTCTCTATTCTTCACCATGGAAGAGGGACGCGGAAGTAGATAGCTAACATGAATCAGAAGAGAGCAGCAATAGGAATCGCCTTCTCCCAACCTATAGCTCTGATACCATGTAAACATAAATAAAGGAAGATTAAACAAAAATAAAGGAAGAATACCAGAAAATGTTGGGAAATGAATGCACATATTATTGACTTCTTAAGAGTTATTTAAATGGTTACAAAATAGTTTTAAGGTTTCTGAATGGGAATAATTGAGTAACTGTCAACAGACGGTTTTACCAACTAATTTGTTAAGGTAAATTAAAACTCCTAACAATTAGAGCTACTCAAATAAAGTTGAAATATTATTTAGAGGATGATATACATTCCAGTTATAACTTTCCGAGCATCATCTTCCTTTGGATGTTATTGGGACTACCGTCATAGTTCGCAATTTATCGAGGGTCTTCCATGATCATCCTTTCTATACCAATATCAACACTTGTTGGCTGAAGGATCAATGACAGGTGCCAACAGAACGCTACTTAAAATGATACTTGGCAGCATCCAAGGGATGGCTATCTCCACTGGTTGAGATCCTTCTGCAGGTGGCAAAGTAATAGATTCATTGGCTATTAATGGTGAAGTGGCAATTCAATGGCAACCCTACTGTAACATTGAAGTTGCCTGTGTCATTCCCTAGTTCAACTCATAAGACGCATTTTTTCCTGCTACGTGAGTTGTTCTGGCTTGGCATGAAGGTATAAAATATGTCATTAAGCACGTTAGAAAACTGATCAACGTTAATATATAAGATACTTGTAGCTTATGAAATATATTCCTAGGCTCGTATAGATTACAAGACAAAAACAAATAATTACGCCGAAAGGCGTATACCTATTGACAATGGGCACAATTAATGATCTTTTAATTTTATTTAACCTTAAACCCTAATCTGATGGCCATGCATTGAAGATGCTCGCATATTCTTAGTCGTCCTCCAAAATCAATGGGTCAGA
>ML819678.1:20362-31004 GCA_009831015.1 Picea engelmannii
AGAACGCACGCAAATTAAACCATATGCAAAATTTTCTGATGAACCGCTCTCCAGAAACGCACGCAGAACGCACGCAAAATTTTCACCTGTCGGCTCTCCAGAAACGCACGCACGCAGAACGTGGCATCACAATTCACATAAATGGGATCCGTGGCAATGAAGATGAAGCAGTCTCACGTAATAATCTAAAAGTGGCAAGAAAAAAGTTTTATAGATTTTAATTATTGGTAATTAATTAAACGTGGCAATTATATGGCTGGATAGTAATTTCTTAATATGATTAGGTAAATGTGAAAAAGTAAACATATTAACGGATGCCTTGATAAATGCAAGAAAGTTATGAACAATAAATCTGACCCATTGATTTTGGAGGACGACTAAGAATATGCGAGCATCTTCAATGCATGGCCATCAGATTAGGGTTTAAGGTTAAATAAAATTAAAAGATCATTAATTGTGCCCATTGTCAATAGGTATACGCCTTTCGGCGTAATAATATTAAAAATAACAAAATCCGATTTAATAACGGTATCATCAAACTCCAATGACTGTTATAGCTCGGCCTCAACCTTCTCGAATCTTCCGAAAGGGGTTATTTTACACTGCGTCGGGCATGCGACCGCCTCTGATCCAAGAGCTCTCTGCTCTCGGGTTTCAAACGCCGGACCTCTATTCTTCGCATTAAACCATGAGGATTCGTGAGAAGGGGCTGTATAGAAACAAAATGTAAATGAGTCAGTCAATACGCCATGCAAAAAGACACACCACACATATGACTCGCTAAACAAAATAAAAAAACAAATCCCTCAACAGGGGTCGTCATGCATGGTGGTACTATAATTCAATACACCGTCACGATGCTTGCGTGAATTAAATTCAACAACTTTTAGCATTTCTTCCCCTTCCAACAAAAACCAAAAAGGGTGCAAAAAAGGAGACACAATACAGAGCTCAGTCGAGCTCTACTACTACAAACCCACCTTTAAATACAAGACCACACAACACAGATGAATACAGAGCCTGTAGAGGGCTTTGGTACTGCCTCATGAATTCTAGCTCTGACGCAGTCGTCATACTGCTATTATTGTCTTCTACCCCCGAAGAAGACGACGAATCCCAGCCAAAATACACCTTTTCCCCAGCTCGCCTCATAGAACCTAGAATAGAATTCAGGCTTTCAATGAAAAACAAGCAATTGCACAGACTAGAGAGAAGTAACTCTACAAATATATTAGCCTTACCAACCCTTATTTAAGGAAGACTCGACCATCAGGGTTCAAATCCCCCAAAAAAATATGCAAACAAAATGCATACAACCCTGGTAACAATTAGGTCGAGGGTTTGAATCCGCTTCCCTTACCTCTCCATGGATTCCCTTGCGGATCCCTTCTGGGTCTCTCCAATTGTCTTCTGTTGGGCGAGGGAGATGAGTTGCGTGCAATGCTTCAAATTTTTATATTGAAGGTCATATTCCAATTCTTTTGAAACTTCCAATGCTGGGAAGCTATTGTAGTCGTCTGCAAAAAATGTAGGAGCAAGCCGCATAAATCTTCTCGTTTGAGGATGGAATTGGGATGGAAAATAGGCTCTGTTCTACTTTTCCTTCAAACTTACAGACTACTCCAGATTCCCTAACTATCCATTTGGACGTCATGGCCATGCAGTTAGCAATGTGTCAATTGAGTGTTATTGTGGTTAATTTACTAGAAGACGTATGTTCTTTTTCATTATCTGTGTCACAAATATCAACGATATGGTATTTTATCATGTTTCCTTATCATTATTATTATATAATTTGTAATCAAGATTTCACATTTTAATAATATATACCTCACGCCTCCAGTCGTATTGAATATCCTGTTTGTTGATTCCAACGACCATCTTCCCTTTGCGTTATAAATTGATTGCGTGTTAGTACAATATCGTGTATGGACAATCCCTGGAATGTTTCAAACAATAGTACAATTCCCATCACATGGTAATTCTTGAGGAGGGACAGGAAATAAGGCCTCACATTACCACAATAGTATATTTTATAATGAATATCCCTTCAACGAAATGTGGATCAGTAATAGTAATCTGCAAGTTATAAAATATGATAAAAGGCAGACATGTGGATTATAATTTTTCATATTGGCAAATGCATAAAGTGCAGTATGATTTATCTGCTACCTTCAATCAAATTTTCCCTATGTTCAATCCTCCTCCATACTAGAAAGGGAACAATTCAAACAGGGCATATCTAAAAATAGATTTTAAAGCAGTAGCATAGAACTACAACTACAATCCGTTCAACACTCAGAATGCAAGGGAATTTTTAATTAATGTTATTATAACAACGCTGGCAGGGCATTTTCTTACCTCCAATAATTAAATACGAGATTCATCAACCAACAGCTGCACTACACGCTTACCAATTCGAGTTGGAGCATTCTAATTTCCAACCCGTTTTACATAACAATTTTATAACCATATAATTATTATGCCCTTTACAACTGCAGTTTTTTATCTCGAGGAAGCCACGTACAACAAATTACATGGGTGCAAATACTCCATTTGTAGTGTAAGAAGAATGGTTGCAATTCACTTCCTTCGTGTTCAAAACAGGGAGTATCCCTTAATAGTATTTTAAATCAAAAGCATTTCATCCAACTGGACTTTGGTGGAACTTATCTGGCAAATAGTTTCATGGCTTTTTTTTCACACGAAAAAAAACAGTTTCACTGTTATTCTTATTAGAATCAAATGAAACTTTCAATTTACAATAGTCGTTTCTTCCATGAATGGAATAGACATTCTTCTTCTACATATTTTACCTGTGTAATCCTAAGGTCACGTTATTTATCTAGCACACTTTATAACCCAATAATATTTCTGGTTAATTCCACCTTATAGAATATGTAGTTCCCGAGATCTAACTATAGTTCCATTGACATGCTCATTGAAAAAAATCCACCCTAGTTTATCATTGAGAGCTTTCTTGGATAAGCTGTCCTCAATTCTATTAAACTATTTGTGGATGTGCATGAAGTTTATGGTTTCAAAACCTTGCTTTAGTGTGCTAATAATTTCCTTCCAGTGGCTGAGATTGTTAAGATCTAGATTGGCTTTGTCACTTATCCAATCAATGGTGACCTTTGAATCACCTGCCACCATTAATTTTTTAAATGAGAAGTGTGTGGCATCTTGTTCCCCTAGAAAAATGTCCTTGGATGTTGTGTCCAGGTGTGATTTTTAAGTAAATACCTATGCCACATTTATTTGTTGTTGTTGCACCATCAAAGAAGCCAATAGGATTGTCATTGAAGTAGACTCGGTTTAGTAGTACTTATGTTTTATCTGCTTCCTCTTTATATGGATGTTCTTTGATGGAAAGGAGAATTTTCTTGTAAATCCCGGGAACATTCTTGGTCCAGTTTTCAAACAGGATTTTATTCCTGTATTTCCAAATCTCCCACATAATCAGAAAAGGTATGTGTTTTAAGTTTGGTATTTTGAGGAACCAGTGTTTTAAATTTTCTTCAATGGTGACCCTCTTCCACTCACTGTCAATCCCCAAAGAAGTGAGGATATTGTCCCAGATCAATTGAGTGGTCTGGCAGTCCACAAATAGGTGTTTGGCAGACTCTTCTACTTTTAGACACAAGGCACAGACTGAAGGATCGATTCCACCTCTCTTTCGATAGTTGATACCTGTGAGTAAGAGATCCTCTATGCAGAGCCATATGATACATATTATTTTTACCGTTAACTCATATTATATGGAACCCTAATTAAACTTTGTATATTATTTTACTTTATTTTTAAATTAATGAGTGTCAAATTTCACTAACATGATTGGTTTCAAAGGTTAAAAATCCACCCAAATAAGGGTTGGTATAGCCCATGTACAATGCAACAGCGAGAAAACAATATATATGTCTATGGTACCTTAAGTATGGTTTTTATTTAGATTTATTATTATTTAATTCAAATTTTAAAAATATATATTTTTCAATTTTTTATTTAAATTTAATGCTAAGTTTTATATTTTATGTTATTTTATAAAATTTTAATTAGTCTTTTTTCCATTACTATTTTTTTTTTACTTTTTTGGTTTATCTTTTTCTATTTATCTTTTTCTGGATAGTTTTTCATTTTTCGAAATTGTTTTACTTATTTACTTTTTTTTTAGAAGCTTCTTTTGTCCAAAATGTTTATTCTCTTAATAGAAATCCAGGTTCACTGAATACTTTGAAAATAATAATAAGCTATCTTGTCATAATGTTAAATTTTATAGCAACCTTAATCAAGGATGCTATTAACTATTATTTTAAATGGGGTTTAAGATACTTATGGTATTTTTTAGAAATTCTGTGTTGTTTATTATTTAAAAAAAATAATATTTTGGTTATGGATATGTTGTTCCTGAGTTTATACTTTAAGGCTCTAAAGTGTACCGTCAAGGCATCCAAAAAGGTGGGGATAGTTAATGGGTAAAAATGTCATTTCAATGGAAAGCGAGTTCAAAGTTGGTTCCTTAACTATCTTTGTCTAGCTTCCCATTGTTCCTGGATGCTAATATCCCTTTCAATCACAGCCTATGAGCATTCAAGCTCTACCTGTGTATTTGTTGTTTGTAAGATGATATTGAATAGGTTCAACACAATGCTTGTCTGATCTGATAGACCAAGTTCTATATTAGGTTGTCTAGTAACTGGAACAGTCATGAAAGATGAGGGTTTCTTTTTGTAAATCAAAATTATTTTCGAGGGTCGCAAATTTCTAGTTCGAAATAATAAAAATAAAACTTTCAAATTATGAATCAATAGATAACAAAATAAAGACCACTTCTAGTATCTGAGTCAATTTTAATGAATAAGATGCATGGAATGAAGAAAGAGAAAGAAATATATAGTCGTATGACAAAAATGAGGCATCAATTAAAGAAGAATCTCATTTTATGTTAATACAAGAAAGAGGGATGATAACTTTGTAGAAGTATACAATTTCAGAGTCCCAAAATGTTCATAGGTATTATATCCGTTGAAAGATGATACAGAGGAAAAACTGCAAACGATTAGATAATATGACTGTTCAATCACCACAATAGAAATTGCCACATGAAAAAGTTCAAACGAAAGTATGAAATAAAGATAGAATGACAGAGAAACACATAACTCAGGCTTGACCAGATCTGGAATCTTCAATCTATATTGTATTAATTTAGGAAAAATGAAATTTTCTCTTTACAATCCCCTCCAGAAAAAAGCCCTCTCTTAGTCTTGAAAAATTACATTTATACAAAACTATCAATCTTAAGATGGTTGGTGATTTCCTAATTCTTAGTGACTAACTATTTGTTTAAAAATAGATCCGAAACCATTTGCATGATCTTCTCCATTTTTCCATTTTCTTGGAAGTAAAGACCTTCCAAATGATACTTTTACTTTGTTGATGACTCTCCTTCTTTTGATTCAATACATTTAATGCATCTCTCCAGGAATTGTGTAAAATTTCTGGGGGGTTCTAGAAGGTCTTTTGATTCGAACATATAAACCTTTCTCTGAATCTTGGAAAGACGGTCTTCGACTCCTTTATATGCAAACTTTATTGACTGCAGTTTTAAGTTGGGCTCAACTAACAGCCTGTCTATTAGGGTGACATCCATTTTTCTTAGTTGTGAAATTTCCATTTGAATTTCACTCAAATTTTCTCTAAAATTCAATTGATGCCTTACAATATTAATCTGTCCGAGAAGTCCTGTACAATTGCCTTTTCCAATCTTCAATGACCCTTTGTCTAAAAGATCAAAAACTTCTTCACAGTCATCTCTGATTTCTTTGACTATTCTTTTTCTTTCAATTATGTTGGTTTCCCATAGCTTGAGCATGATGTCACCTCTGATTTGTTTTGTGGCTGATACTTTCGTAGTTTTGGATATCCCTTCACCTGCCGAATATATGATTGCCTTTTGGAGAGTAATCCTCACTGCTTTAACTTCTTTTTCCCTCAGGATAATATTATCAAAGGCATTATCTACTTATTGAAAGTAATTCTGAACAATCTCTATCTTGGAAATCAATTTATGATGTTCAACTTCTATTTTTGAATGCACTTCCAGTGATTGGGCCTGGAAAGATTTTAGATCTATAATCTGACCTTCCATCAAATTTAATCTAGCCTGTAACTGTTCTACATGCTCCTTTTGTTGAGTAACCTATAGCTGACTTGCTTGTATCTTCTGGTTCATTTCATCCAAGCTCGTTTTGAGTAATTGAACCTCTAACCTTTCGGCAGCCCTTGTCTGCTCCAAGATTTTACTCATCTCTTCTCTGATGTTCTCCTCAACATTCTTTAACTATTCTTGTAATTGTTCTATGATGTTATCACTCTTCTTTAACCTCGTTCTCATTTTTCCCACGGTAAAAAAGTTTGTTGTTGCCATGGCTCCCATGGAACTTGCTATTTCTATAGCGAAATCCTCTTGCTCCAAATTATGTCTCTCTATCAAGACTTTATGTTTTTTACCATATTCCCCTCCTTCCTATGCATCTCCTGTTTCATGATAGCCTTCCTTTTTCTGCTGAAAAAATAATCAAAAGGAGGAATCTCATCTATGGGAATAGAGGTGAGGTCATCAACAAATAGAGCTCCTGTCTATGGGAGTCCAAAAGTGGACTGTTAGGGGGTTAAGGAAGCTATGGGACTCCCTAGCTCTGTAGATCCTTTCCCTTCTGCTACCTTAGGTGTATTGACATCAACAATAGGTGATGAAGGGGGAGTAAGCTTTCCAGACTTGGGAGGTCTCCCTGACCTTTTCTCTGCTTCGGTCTTTTTGTTTTGTGAAGGCATTTCTGTATCATGTGGGATTTTTTGGGATTTCCCTTCTTCTGTGCTTCCTGTTCGAAACCTGGGGGAACACTTTCTTGCTCCTGGGGGAGGGTGATTTCTTCTCCTTGCAGTACTTGGGGCAGACCACTCCGTCTATGCTTCTGAAAGGTTCGAAAGCTGTCTTGCAGGTCGGACGACAGTGTTTGTACTCGTTCTAACACTTCTTTATAAGTCTTGGTCCCTTTGAACATGTCATCCCAAGGGGACTCCTCATGTTCATATGCTTTCATATTATAGTGTATCAAGTGTTTGTTCACTAGTTGATAAGGGTCATGCCTTTTGTACTCAATATTTAACAGTTTAACTTCTTCGAGTGCTTCTGCTTCCACCCTGGAATGTCCCAAATTTTGTAATGAAAATTTCCCGATGTGCATAGGGAAGATTGGCCAGGACTTCTTTTGAGCTGCCTTTAGCTCTATTCCGATACCGCCTTTTACTATTTGGTGTGCTACTTCCCTACACACCAGTCTATCCGAGAGGAATTTTGGAAGCGTGTGAGGGGGGATTGAGCACCCATAAACCCTGATGTAGGAGAAGCTTTCCTCAATGAACCAGTCTGCTATTGGCTTGAGGTTATTTGAAACTTCTTTAGAAATCCAAGGAGGGTCACAGCCGAAAAACATTTTATGCATTGGTATTACCACAAAATGACAAATTTCGTAAAACAATTTTTTTGTGTTTTCTTCCCACAACTTAGAGTGATATTCATGAATGGGTTCGAGGCAGGTTATATTCCAAATCCAATTCATCATGGGGAATGGAGTCATAAAACAAATTGCATCCATGATGTATGCTGACATGTAAAAGGCCACTGGTTGAACTCGGGCTCTTGCAGCTTTGTAATCCGAAACCTCTTTGGCTATATTATCGAATAAAATGTTTTCGCAGTTGAAACTATATCCTTCTGATGCTTCCTCTAAAAAGGGCACCCATTCTGTGGGGAAATGACAAGGTTTATTTTTGCCGAAGAGTTTGCATAGCATCATGGCTACATAAACCATGTACTCATTCAAAGAGGCTGTGGCATAAATTCCATGGGTATCGGCCCTAAATTTTGATGGACATCTCCACCAGCCTTTGATTAAATCAGGGTAAGTTTGGTCTGCCTCAGTGCATTCCTTTCTCTGAAATTCAGCTATAAATTCGGCATTGTAAATGAATTTAGGATTGGGTTAGAATTTGTACATAACCTGGATATGTTCAGGTCTGAATGAGCCGATAATGGCCCCTTGATCATTTAAAATGCTTCTCGTTGAAATATCAACCTTGTCCAAAGCCCAACTGATCATGTCGTTGTACGCCATGAGCCGTGGGCATGTTGCAATTTTGTGAAGTTCTGATTCTGCTATGTCTCGAAGGTGATTCTCGGAATCGTTAGGGGAATTTTTTTATCTCCCAGCCCATATTTTCATAAATTTGTCTCCATGATTTAATCGAGGCGATAACATGTGGCGTGGTGTCAGATATGACATCTCCCTCCGGGTTGGAAATCTCAGTTGTATCTTCACTCTTCTTGGGTCCCTTCTTTGGTGCCATGACTTTTGTATTGGAATGAAAACCTGTCACAGAAGAGAGGTGTGTAAGCTCGGCTAGATGTGACTTACTTCTGATAGAAAGAGCGAAAATAAGGTTCAAAACACAATCTTTAACTCATTTAACTCATTTAATTTTCCTTTAACTCATTTAATGGTGAAAGTACTGACACGACTGCCAAGAATTTAATACCTTTAATGCAGAGAATATTTCTTAGATACGCATTGGTGTCACGGAAATCACCAACTATCCGTTATTAATATGGTCGTATTTCGGTGATTCTAAAATCAAAATTCGAGAAATCTCATTTGACGGAACCCAAAAATGAAAATACCTAAGAAGTTTAAATACCATTAGAAGTATTTAAAATGAAGTTAGTTCATTTTAACATTGAAATTGAGTCGGGACTTCGCATTTCGGGGTTTCGGGGATCTCGCTTACATGAGGTATGTCGCCACTAAACCCCGAATCCCGAAAATGCGATGGGAAAAGTTTAGGCCTTAACTTTGGTATTGAGTCGGGACTTCGCGTTTCGGGGTTTTGAGGATCTCGCTTACATGAGGTATGTTGCCACTAAACCGCGAATCCCGAAATCGTTATGGGAAAAGTTTAGGCCTTAACTTTGGTATTGAGTTGAGACTTCGCATTTTGGGGTTTCGGGGATCTCGCTTACATGAGGTATGTCGCCACTAAACCCCGAATACCAAAATCGTGATGGAAAAAGTTTAGGCCTTAAATTTGGTATTAGTAATTTAATTATTCAGGATAAGGAACTAACTTTCATTTATTTAGGGAAAACAGGGATCAAGATTTCGCGATTCAAAATGTATCGAAATCTTGGTGTTCTGAATGAACCTGAATCCTGAAAGGTTTAAAGATTGTTTATTAACTCCTTAAGGGTTTTAAATTTTCGTGATTAAAAGTACTTTACAGAACGTGCATCGAGACTTTAAAAATGCTTGAGCTTTCTGCCTTTTATTATTTTTAAAAAATAAATCCATTTCAGGATTTCGGTACCGGGATTTTGGTACTGATAGCGAGGATTATACGTTATGAAAAGCCGAATCCTGAAAAAGAACAATTTTAGTTTTAGAGATAAAAACATTAAGACCTGATTTCAACATAGGCTCCAAATGGGGACCTCGTCTCCTTGTGGGACGAGGAGAACGGGTAGACTTAGTGCCTTATATTGGGTAAATGGGGTCAGTTATTTCAGTCTGTGAGACATCATTGCGAAAAACCCTACCAGGAGGATACAGATCACAACCTTAACTTCAGAAAACTTTCAAGATTAAAACGTTCGGCAATCTCGAGATAGGCTCACTTAGATTTACCTTTCTAAAACCGACCTCATATTTGTGCAAGATAGTCGAAACAAGATTAGTCATTCCACCAATTTTTATTTGATTATATTCGCATCAAGAGACTCTTAGAGTGTAATCTGGAATCCCATAATCTTAGAGTGTAATCTGGCTAAAACAAGAAAATTACCAGAGCATCTTGCAATTCGTGTATAACAGCCTTGTCCGGTATGGAGACATTGTTTCACTGCCAGTGGGCCTGTTCAGTACCCCGGTGAAGTTATCAGATTTTCCACATTGAATTTCCTTTCACCACTTCATTATTTTTAGCATTTAAATGCTGAGATGAGGGCAATCATATAATGAATTTCCTTTCATCATCTCTTTATATTAGACGGGGGCAATCGATAACGAATTTCCTTTCACCATCTCTTTATATACATTTTTGTTATGAAGTGGGGGCAATCAATAAGTATGTAGCATACTCAGGGAAAATATACTGCTAATTTATTTTTTATTTTATTTTTTGTATTTTTTTTACAACAAAGGTTTGTCAACTTATTTAAATAGCTCTAGGTTGATCTTCTTTTGGCCCTCAGACACTTTAAATTTATGGAGAATCTCAGGGAAAACTTATTAACATTTTTTTTTTTTTTATAGGGACTTCCCTTGAGCGAAAATGATCATTTTATTTCTGGTAGAATGACCAAAAAGGTTAGGATTAGCCCAGACATACTTCCGGTTCAGTCAAAGCTTAGGAAAAACATTGGACTTTACCTATCCTCGCTTTGAAAATTAGTCTGAACATTTCCGAAATTAAGATGAGACTTAAAGGGAGAAAAACAAGGTTGGGTGAAGAGTAAGATTGATAGTGATCGAAGGGGAAACGTGAGAGAACCTTAGAAAATTAGGAGTGCTAACGTGTACTATATATA
>ML819678.1:31121-50842 GCA_009831015.1 Picea engelmannii
CGTGAAAATTTGCGTCTCTTTCACTTGTACCTCTTAGGAAATTTTTAACTAAGGTTCCCAGGTCAAAGTTCATACCTTAGTAGTTTGTCGTATTTACAGCCAGAAGATTGTTTACTTATTACCTTTTTGGCAAGTATTTATCATGATTATCCATGCAGAGTACCCCTGTAGTATAGTTGGTCTCTTGAGTCCTTGATGCTTTTCCTGTGAACAAAATGACCTGATAACTGTCAGACACTCATACTAATTTTGTGAACTGCTAGATTTGAACTGTTTTGTATTTGCATCTTCTGAATATATATATATATATATATATATATATTTGAATTTTTAATCAAAATTACCGAAAGCAATGTAACTATTAAAGATAACATATTATTGCATGTAGCATTTAAGATATCGCCCATTTACAAAGGCGCTCAGAATATCTCCATTGAAATTTTCTAATGAAAAAGCATTTTCTCCTTTTGAGGTCGAGACTCTATAAGGGCCAGACTAGATCGAATTGAACTTGTCGTGTTTTCCAGCGTCTTCTCTTCTGGCTTCCCATTTTAGTACCAGATCTCCAGGGAGGAAATATCTATCCTTGGCCTTTTGATAAAATAAAGCCTTCATCTTATCCTGGTATCTTTGCAACTTTTTGTTTACTTCTGCTCTATTTTTCTGAACTTTGACCAGCTGGTTTTCTCTCCTGGTAATGTCGTTAGGTTCTTTGTTCAAATCTTGCCAAATTTTCATTACTGGAAGAGAAAGATTGATTGGTAAGATAACATCAGTGCCATATACCATCTGGAAAGGGGACATTCCAATTTCCCTTTTGGTACTTATCCTGTTGGCCCATAGAGCATATTTCAAATGGATATGCCACGTCTTCTTGTTCTCGGTCAATATTTTTGTAATCACAGTTGTGAGACTTTTGTTAGATGACCCAGCTAAACCATTGCCCTGTGGATAATAAGTTGTTGAGTTCCCTAATATGATGTTGAACTTTTGGAAAAATCTTATTATAGCCATCTATTTGAACTCTTGTGCATTGTCGGTGACTATTTTTCGGGGACAACCGAATCTGGATAAAATGTTTTCTTCCAGAAAATTGATTACAACTGCGTTAGTTGCATTTCTTGTGGGAATATCTTCCACCCACTTAGTAAAATAGTCCATTGTAGTTAGAATCCACCTGTGCTGAGAATTGGAATGTGGGTGAATCTCTTCGATGAAATCAATACCCCATTGTTGAAAAGGGGCTTCAGTTTTAACTAAAATTAGAGGCAAAGCTGAGAATTTATGTTTACCTGTAAACAACTGACAGGGAATACAAGTTCGGACTTTAGTATTTACGTCTGCAAAAAGTTTGGGCCAGTAATATCTGGCTCTTAAGATTTTATAATTTGTGGCTCTCCAAGCATGGTGTCCTCCACACACTCCCTCATGGAACTCATATATAACCCTTTCAGTTTCAGTCTCGACTAAGCAGCTCAACAAGAAACCTAGGGGGTCCTTCCAATATAATTTTTCGTCTATAATACAATATTTTATAGCATGTAGCTTCAGTGTCCTAGCTTTAGATGGGGTTAATTCACTCGGACATTGAAGAGTCAATAGATAAGAAACAATATCGTGATACCAGATTGAAGAGGAAAACCTATCTTCTATCTCAATCGTAGGTGTAGCAAAATCGAGTTCATTTATCTCTAGGAAACTCTCTTCTTCTTGTAGCTGATTTATTCCGAGTGCCTGCAAGTTGGATTTGACTAACAATTTAGCCAAACCTTGGCCTTTAATGAGTTTTGTTGGTTTGACTTCAAGATCGAACTCCTGAATCTTAGCTAGCCATTTTCCTCTTCTCCCATCACTATCTGGCTGAACCAGTATGTCTTTGACAGAGCTTGTAGGAACATAGGCTATGATCTTCGAATGTAATACGTATGTTATAAAGGCCTTGAGAGCCTTTACCATTGTGTAAGATTGTTTTTCTAGTATATTATATTTCAACTCAGCATCTCTCATACTTTTACTGAAAAAAGAAATGGGTTGTTCAAAACCTTCATCATTTTTCTATAACAATACAACTGCAATAGTGTGTTTGGAAGCGAAGGAAAAAATCAGAAATTCTTTTATGTAATCAGGACTTGCCAAGATTGGCGCTTTGCTGATAAATTTTTTGATTCGTTGAAAAGATGCTTTGGCTTCACTTGTCCACTTCATCTCACTGTTCTTTTTCAACATATCTGTGATCAGCTTCACAATTTCAGCGAAGTTAGGGATAAATCTTCTCAAGAAATTTATTTTTCCTAGGAAGGATTGGATTTCTTTTACATTTCTAGGGATATTTATAGTATCTATTGCTTCAATTATTTTAGGATCGATTTTGATTCCGTCTTTAGACACTACATGACCTAATAGCTTACCTTCTTGCATAGCGAAATGAGATTTTTTGGGATTGAGGGACAAACCAAATTTACAACATTTCTCGAAAGTTTGCTTTAGGTGTACTAGATGTTCCACATCATATTTTGAAAAAACAGTTAGATCATCGAGATAGATAACAATGAATTTATCTCTCTCACCCACGAAGGTGATGTCCATGGCTCGCTGGAAGGTTTCCCCTGCATTCATAAAGCCAAAAGACATTTTATCATACATGAAGGTACCCCAAGGAGTAGTGAAAGTCATTTTTTCCTTATCATCTTGGTGTACTGCAATCTGATTGTAACCTGAAAAACCATCAATCATCAACATTTTGTTAGCTCCAACTACTCTCTCTAAAATGTGGTCCATCTTAGGCAATGGATAATTGTCTTTGAGTGATGATCGGTTCAAGTTTCTAAAATCAACACACAGTCTGATTTCGCCATTTTTCTTTCTTACTGGGACTAAATTAGGCACCCACTCGGAATATCTTAATGGGATGATGATTTTTGCGTCCAAGAGTTTTTTGACCTCCCTTTCTATTACTGTTAGCAGGATAGGTTTTATCTGTCTGAGCTTCTATTTAAAAGGCTTGACACCAGGTTTCAAACGAATTTTATGTTCGATTATAGAAGTATCATAAGTTCTCAATTCGTCGTAAGACCAAGCGAAAACGTATTTATATTTTCTAAGCAACTCAGCGTATTTACTTTTGGTTTCTGGGGACAGGTATTTGGATAGTTTCACCAACTGAGGGTTTTCTTTGGTACCTATGTCACAGTCCTCAACCTCTTTAGGTTGAGGTTGTAAAGTGGATCTTAAAGGGATATCATCTTGATTAAATAACCTTTCCAAGGGGATCAGACCCTTGGGGATCTGGTTATTTTTTAGAACAAGCATTCGATGATTGGCAATTTTATCATGGAACTCTTGGGGGTATTCCCCTTCCTGCATGATCCAAACAGGATCATTTTGGTTTTCTTGGTCGGTGTGCGTTTCGGCAAACTCGTCTATTGATTCTAAAAAATTGTGTAGTTATTCATCGTCCTCAAAAACTTGCCAGTGCTAAATGTTATTGAGTATGGAAGGTCGGTGTCTCATTTGTATATGGTACTTTAGTTTGAAAGTGGTGGGAGGTGTGAATGTTGAGGTTGTTTTGGCTAACGCATCAACTTGTTGGTTTTCATTTCGTGGAATGTAGTGGAGTTTGATAGAGGAGAAGAAATTTTCGATCAGATCCCAGACGCAATTCCTGTAAGACCTCAACCTAGGATGTTTGTCCTGGTACTATTGGTTTACCTATTTTACTATTAGCTTGGCATCACCAAAGATTTCGAGGTTTTTTATTTTCATTCTCCTAGCGGCTTCTAACCCTAATACTAAGGCTTCATACTCACATACATTATTAGTGTGGTCCACATTCCAATGTAGTCTATAGGAAAAGGGAATTACGAATTGATTATCAGGGGCCACAAGAAGTGCCCCAGCTCCAACTCCAAAGTAGGATGAATTGTCATCAAAAAACATCTTCCACACACTAGTGCTATATACATTTTTTTTAATTTTTTCTTTTTTTGTTTTTTCTTCTGTACAACTTTCATCTATACCTAAAACAATATCATCGTCAATGGGTAAGATACAATTGCCTAAGTCTTGATCTGCAATATATACAGGGTGGTTGTTCGGGTTGCGTGGATCACTTATTGTGAATGCCAACCTAGTTTCTCTATACAGGCGTGTGAACTGTCCTCCAAAAATTGGAATCGTAGCATATGTCATGTCAAGCTAGAGAGATCCCCCAAGCTTGGCGCCCCAAGATCTGGATAACAACATACCATACTTCGGAGGAATATCGGTGACCACTATGTCCATGAGAATGCTTTTTGCAGGTATTTGTGCCAGATTTACCACCAAGTCATTAATCATGCCTATACATTTAACTTTTCTTGAATCGAATGAATATAAATCTCCATAAGGCCTAGTGATTTCGAGACCCAATTTATCCATAATGGCTTTAGGAATTACATTGTGGGATGCTCCAAAATCGAGCATACAGTTATGGAGTAGTTGGTCAAACAAGGTTAACGTGATATAGAAGGGAGCAATAGTGTCTTTTGCACCTTCGAAATGATGGACAAAAACTATGTTCAACTTGTCATCTTCTAAGTTAATGACGTCGGCTTGGATTTCATCTTTTGAAAAACTAATCATCTTGGCAATTTGTTTTTTGTATGTTGGGTTTTTTTCCAGCTCGACAAGAGGTATGGGGATCTTGATTTTATTGATTTCATTTTCATGATTGAAATTTCCCACAATTTTGTCATTCTCTATGGTTTGGGCTTCGACTCCCTTCTTATCATCTTTCTTTTGTGGTGAAGCTTTTGTTTCAGTTGCAGGATCTTTCGCTTTCTCTGTTTTGACTATGAGTGTTTCGGCTACCTTAGTCTTGATAGGTTGTATGTCTGTTATGTTAGTTTTTTTAGTCTGCTTTTCAACATTTTTTGAAACTGTCTCATCTGTCTTGCCCCTTGGCAAGATCTTTTTCGTTTGGGCGATTGCAAGACTCCTGTTTCTGGGCCTTAAATTGCACTTCTGGTGAAGCTCGATCATTATACCATCTGCAATACCCTGGTAGGTCAAATATTCAGAAGTACTGTTGTTTAGGTCATTTTCCAATCTATTTTCTTTATTTAAATTTTTTTCATAATCTTGTCTCGATAAATAGGGTTGTGGCTCATCATCACCTAGATTGTTTATATCTTCTTCTAATTCCTCGAAATCTTCTAAATATTCCTCTCCATTGAAGTTTTCACTCTTGAAAGGGGTTGGGATTTTTTTATCCTCATTCTTAATCGATTTTTGTGGGACTTGACGATTGGGATTCCTTCTGAAATCCTTTCTGGGAAAATAGTTATTTTTTTTTTGATCTAATTCCATTTTCGAAATCTTATTAGATAGTTCTTTAATTATTCTAGCCATGTCGTCCATTTTGTCCCCTGAAGATCTTCCTGATCCGGAATATCCTCCTTGTTCTCTATACCTTCTGGTTTCTTTGTTTCCAGTCTCCGTTTTGGATTTTATCTTTCCTGAAGCCATCATGTTTGATTCAATTTCTAGGGTGTCGTCTTGCATCTTGGTGAGGTCTACTGATCTCCTCTCTCTTAATAGTAGGGAAAAATCAGGGTCGAAAGATCCAATGACAGTTACTTTCACTGCAAGCTGAGAAGGCTTGACCTCGATGGGAATTTTATTATACAATTTATTAAAACTTTGGGTGAAATCGAGAACTGATTCAGAATTTTTCTTTCTAAGAGCCCCGAATTTGGTCAGATAATAGAGGTGATCTTTCCTTTCTCCCCATTGTCTGATGAAAGAACTTTTGAGTTCATCATATGACCTTAAATATCCTGCTGCTAAGCCTCAGAACCAGGTTCTGACCTACCCTTCGAAAGTTTGTACCAAGAGTCTGGAGTAGACATCTTCGTGCTCAAGTTCTAGAATATCGGCAAATTGGTCAAAGAAATTAATGTGTTCTTTTGTGGTTAAATCACCTTCCCCTGTGAATTTTGGGAGATTTGTCATGTAATTTTTAGGAAGGTCATGTAAGGGAACTAGGAGGAAAAGAGGGGAGAGATACTTGGCCACCTGCTGCTCCTCCTGCGACACCACCTACAGCACCGCCTCCAGCCCACGCACCTCTATGCGCAGCCATTGATATTTTTGAGGCTGAAACTCAAGGTGTATGAGGAGACATCTCACAGAATCTTGGTAGATTTTGAGTTGTACTTGAATGTGATAGAAGGTTTGTAGGGAACGGATCTTCAAGGCACAAGAAACTAGAGGAATAAGGCCCAGGATGAAAAGAAATTGTTCTTCCAGACTCGTAAGACGAATATATCGGAGAATCGACGAGGGTTAAATCAGAATACATAGGGCATTCGTCAGAGTGCTTGGTAGTAGGAGTGTGCACTTTGGGAAAAGAGAACGTATCGATCGAAAGGGGTAGGCAGAGTGATCTCTCAAGTATTCCTCTAACGTTCAAACATGTAGAATTTGGTTGACAGATGACATGTGTCGGTGAAACGATTTTTCTAAGAGATCTTCTTGATTTTAAAATCTTTTTCGGATTAGAAACTTGCGAGGTCTTCTTATCGTCCGGGTTCTTTCTGGTGTTCTTTCGACTAAAATCCAATTTACTTAAAGTGGATTCGCCAAGTGAAAGATAAAAGTATCCTTAGAAGGTTTTTCGATCTTTGTTCACTATCAAAGAAAGAAAGTGTCAATGTCATTTTTCCCAGGGAAAAGATTCGTTTCTTCTTCCTTGACAGCGGCACCAAAAAGATGTTGTTCTTGAGTTTATACTTTAAGGCTCTAAAGTATACCATCAAGGAATCCGAAAAGGTGGGGATAGTTAATGGGTAAAAGGGTCATTTCAATGGAAAGCGAGATCAAAGTTGGTTCCTTAACTGTCTCTGTCTAGCTTCCCATTGTTCCTGGATGCTAATATCCCTTTCAATCACAGCCCAGGAGCGTTCAATCTCTACCTGTGTATTTTTTGTTTGTAAGATGAGATTGAATAGGTTCAACACAATGCTTGTCTGATATGATAGACCAGGTTCTATATTATGTTGTTTAGTAACTGCAACAATCATGAAAGCTGAGGGTTTCTTTTTGTAAATCAAAAATATTTTCGAGGGTCGCAAATTTCTGGTTCAAAATAATAAAAATAAAAATTCCAAATTATGAATCAATAGTATAATAGAAATAAAGGCCACTTCTAGTATCTGAGTCAATTTTAATGAATAAGATGCATGGAATGAAGAAAGAGAAATAAATATATAGTTGTATGACAAAAATGAGGCATTAATTAAAGAAGAATCTCATTTTATGTTAATACAAGAAAGATGGATGATAACTTTGCAGAAGTATACAATTTAAGAGTCCTAAAACGTTCATAGGTCTTGTATCCACTGAAAGCTGATACAGAGGAAAAACTGCAAACGATTAGATAATCTGATTGTTCAATCACCACAATAGAATTTGCCACATGAAAAAGTTCAAACGAAAGTATGAAATAAAGATAGAATGACAGAGAAACACATAACTCAGGCTTGACCAGATCTGGAATCTTCAATCTATATTGTATTAATTCAGGAAAAATGAAATTTTCTCTTTACAATCCCCTCCAGAAAAAAGCCCTCTCTTAGTCTTGAAAAATTACATTTATACAAAACTATCAATCTTAAGACGGTTGGTGATTTCCTAATTCTTAGTGACTAACTATTTGTTTAAAAATAGATCCGAAACCGTTTGCATGATTTTCTCCATTTCTCCATTTCTTGGAAGTAAAGACCTTCCAAATGATACTTTTACTTTGTTGATGACTCTACTTCTTTTGATTCATTACATTTAATGCATCTCTCCAGAAACTGTGTAAAATTTCTAGGGGATTCTGGAAGGTCTTTTGCTTCGAACAGATAAACCTTTCTCTGAATCTTGGAAAGACGGTCTTCAACTCCTTTATCTGCAAACTTTATTGACTGTAGTTTTAAGTTGGGCTCAACTAACAACCTGTCTATTAGGGTGACATCCATTTTTCTTAGTTGTGAAATTTCCATTTGAATTTCACTCAAATTTTCTCTAAAATTTAATTGATGTCTTACAATATTAATCTGTCCCAGAAGTCCTATACAATTACCTTTTCCAATGTTCAACGACCCTTTGTCTAAAAGATCAAAACCTTCTTCACAGTCATCTCTGATTTCTTTGACTATTCTTTGCTTTTAGTTATGTTGGTTTCCCATAGCTTGAGCATGATGTAGCCTCTGATTTGTTCTGTGGCTGATACTTTCGTAGTTTTGGATATCTCTTCACCTGCCGAATATATGATTTCCTTTTGGAGAGTAATCCTCACTGCTTTAGCTTCTTTTTCCCTCAGGATAATATTATCAAAGGCATTATCTACTTCTTGAAAGTAATTCTAAACAATCTCTATCTTGGAAATAAATTTATGTTGTTCAACTTCTATTTTTGAATGCACTTCCAGTGACTGGGCCTGGAAAGATTTTAGATCTATAATCTAACCTTCCATCAAATTTAATCTAGCCTGTAACTTTTATGCATGCTCCTTTTGTTGAGTAACATGTAGTTGACTTGCTTGTATCTTCTGGTTCATTTCGTCCAAGCTCGTTTTGAGTAATTGAACCTCTAACCTTTCGGCAGCCCTTGTCTGCTCCAAGATTTTACTCATCTTTTCTTGGATGTTCTCCTCAACATTCTTTAACTTCTCTTGTAATTGTGCTATGATTTTATCACTCTTCTTTATCCTTGTTCTCATTTTTCCCACGGTAAAAAAATTTGTTGTTGCCATGGTTCCCATGGAACCTGCTATCTCTGTAGCAAAATCCTCTTCCTCCAAATTTTGTCCGTCTATCAAGACTTTATGTTTTTTTACCATATTCCCCTCCTTCTTATTCATCTCTTGTTTCAATACGACCTTCCTTTTTCTGCTGAAAAAATAATCAGAAGGAGGAATCTCATCTATGGGAATAGAGGTGAGGTCATCAACAAATAGAGCTCCTATTTGTGAGAGTCCAAAAGTGGACTGTAAGGGGGTTAAGGAAGCTATGGGACTCCCTAGCTCTGTAGATCCTTTCCCTCCTTCTACCTTAGGCGTATTGACATCAACACCAGGTGATGAAGGGGGATTAATCTTACCGGACTTGCGAGGTCTCCCTGACCTTTTCTCTACTTTGATCTTTTTGTTTTGTGGAGGCCTTTCCGTATCCTGTGGGACTTTTTTGGGATTTCCCTTCTTCTGTGTTTCCTGTTCGAAACCTGGGGGAACAATTTCTTGCTCCTAGGGGAGGGTGATTTCTTCTCCTTGCAGTACTTGGGGCAGACCACTCCGTCTATGCTTCTGAAAGGTCCTAAAGCTGGCTTGCAGGTCGGACGACAGTGTCTGTACTCATTCTAACACTTCTTTATAAGTCTTGGTCCCTTTGAACATGTCATCCCAAGGGGACTCCTCATGTTCATATGCTTTCATATTATAGTGTATCAAGTGTTTTTTCACTAGTTGATAAGGTTCATGCCTTGTGTACTCAATATTTAACAGTTTAGCTTCTTCGAGTGCTTCTGCTTCCACCCTAGAATGTCCCAAATTTTGTAATGAAAATTTCCCGATGTGCACAAGGAATATTGGCCAGGACTTGTTTTGAGCTTCCTTTAGCTCTATTTCAATACCGCCTTTTACTATTTGGTGTGCTACTTCCCTACACACCAGTCTATCCGGAAGGAATTTTGGAAGAGCGTGAGGGGGGATTGAGCACCCATAAACCCTGATGTAGGAGAAGCTTTCTTCAATGAACCAGTCTACTATTGGCTTGAGGTTATTTGAAATTGCTTCAGAAATGTGAGGAGGGTCACAACCAAAATTTTTTTTATGCATTGGTATTACCACGAAATGACATATTTTGTAAAACGAATTTTTTTCGTTTTCTTCCCACAGCTCAAAGTGATATTCATGAATTGGTTCGAGGCAGGGTATGTTCCAAATCCAATTCATCAGGGGGAATGGATTCATAAAACAAATTCCGTCCATGATGTATGCTGACATGTAAAAGGCCACCGGTTGACCTCGGGCTCTTGCATCTTTGTAATCCAAAACCTCTTTGGCTATATTATCGGATAACATCTTGTCCCAGTTGAAACTATATCCTTCTGATGCTTCTTCTAAAATGGGCACCCATTCTGCGGGGAAATGACAGGGATTCCTTTTACCGAAGAGTCTACACAACATCATGGCTACATAAACCATGTACTCAATCAAAGAGGCTGTGGCATAAATTCCATGGGTATCGCCCTAAATTTTGATGGACATCTCCACCAGCCTTTGATTAAATCAGGGTAAGTTTGGTCTGCCTCAGTGCATTCCTTTCTCTGAAATTCAGCTATAAATTTGGCATTGTAAATGAATTTAGGATTGGGTAAGATTTTGTACATAACCTAGATATGTTCAGGTCTGAATGAGCCGATAATGGCCCCTTGATCATTTAAAATGCTTCTCGTTGGAATATCAACCTTGTCCAAAGCCCAAATGATCATGTCATTGTACGCCATGAGCCTTGGGCATGCTGCAATTTTGTGAATTTCTAATTTTGTTATGTCTCGAAGGTGATTCTCGGAATCGTTAGGGGAATTTTTTATCTCGCAGTCCAGATTTTCATAAATTTGTCTCCATGATTTAATCGAGTCGATAGCATGTGGCGTGGTGTCGGATATGACATCTCCCTCCAGGCTGGAAATCTCAGCTATATCTTCACTCTTCTTGGGTCCCTTCTTTGGTGCCATGACTTTTGTATTGGAACGAAAACCTGTCACAGAAGAGAGGTGTGTAAGCTCGGCTAGATGCAACTTACTTCTGATAGAAAGAGCGAAAATAAGGTTCAAAACACAGATCTTTAACTCATTTAACTCATTTAATTTTCCTTTAACTCATTTAATGGTGAAAGTATTGATGCGGCTGCCAAGAATTTAATACAGTTTAATGCAAAGAATATTTCTGAGATACACATTGGTGTCATGGAAATCACCAGCTATCCATTATTAATATGGCCATATTTCGGTGATTCTAAAATCAAAATTCGAAAAATCTCATTTGACGGAACCCATAAATGAAGATACCTAAGAAGTTTAAATACCATTAAAAGTATTTAAAATAAATTTAGTTCATTTTAACATTGAAATTGAGTCAGGACTTCGTGTTTCGGGGTTTCGGGGATCTCGCTTACATGTGGTATGTCGCCACTAAACCCTGAATCCCGAAAACGCAATGGGAAAAGTTTAGGCCTTAACTTTGGTATTGAGTCGGGACTTCGTGTTTCGGGGTTTCAGGGATTTCTCTTACATGAGGTATGTCGCCACTAAACCCCGAATCCTGAAATTGCAATGGGAAAAGTTTAGGCCTTAACTTTGGTATTGAGTCAAGACTTCACGTTTCGGGGTTTCGGGGATCTCGCTTACATGAGGTATGTCGCCAATAAACCCCGAATCCCAAAATTGCGATGGAAAAATTTTAGGCCTTAACTTTGGTATTAGTAATCTAATTAATCAGGATCAGGAACTAACCTTCATTTATTTAGGGAAAACGGGGATCAGGATTTCGCGATTCAAAATGTATTGAAATCTTGGTGTTCTGAATGAACCCGAATCCCGAAAGGTTTAAATATTGTTAATTAACTCCTTAAGGGTTTTAAATTTTTGTGATTAAAAGTACTTTACAGAATGTGCATCGAGACTTTAAAAATGCTTGAGCTTTCTGCCTTTTATTATTTTTTTAAAATAAAGCCATTTCGGGATTTCGGTACAGGGCTTTTGGTACTAATAGCAAGGATTATACCTTATGAAAAGTCGAATCCCGAAAAAGAACAATTTTAGTTTTAGAGATAAAAACTTTAAGACCTGGTTTCAACAGGATATTTAATTATACTACATTTATAGAGAAAAGAAAATTGTATTGACTTAAAATCCAATTTCATTCTTTATCATAAAAAAACATTCTGCTAACATTTATATAAAGTTCCATGATGAAATTATTTAGTTTTTTTTTATTGTATATTCACTAATTTTGATGGTTTACTTAATATTCACAATATTTAAATTTCTTATATTAACTTTACATATGTTCAATATATACTTTATTCTTTTTTCTTCAAAATTCTCCAATATTCTTAAAATCAACATGAAACTTAAATAGTCCTTATTTTATTTCGTTTACTTCAAAACTCTTCAATGTCCCTAAAATCAACATGGAACTTAAATAGTCGTAGTCATCTTTGTTAGGTTGATGGAAACATTACACAGTAGCATTTGACAGTGCTACTCAAATTCAGAATTTGATGGGTGAGAAATGTTAACTTACGTCAGGAGTAAGGGTTGTGTGGACTTATGAAGCCCCCCTTACACATCCCAAGTTAGATGGTAGACTGACAATGGACATTTCATTGACCCCATCTAACGAGGGACCCACCATCAATCATATACATTAGTATACATCTTAAGTTATATATTTTAAACCCAAATAGATCCCACTCAATATTGATAAACATAACCACCACTATTAGTTTATTCTTGTCCTTTTACAAAATCTATGAGTATTTATTCCACTCCATCTGAAGTTTGATCCACCATATTTTTTTTACACATTAATTCTTGCTCATACTCTTCACTGTTTTGCTTGAGTATTCTTTATATTCTCCTTTAACTATAGCTTTGTATTCTCTTTTATATTTCTAATTGTAACACGTGTTTTAATATTTGAAACATAAAAAAAACATAATCCATAAACATAATCCCTTTATACATGTATATCATCAACATACAAATGTCTTTCTTTAAATAATAAAATATATTTATAGTTTTATGTTTTCCATTTCCTCTCCTACTATATCATGTTTTTCTTTTCCTATCATCTCGTGTTTATTACTTCTTAAAGTCTACATAACTACATAAAGTATTTTTGTTCAAATAGTTACAGCCATACATCAACAAATATATGTTTTAATATTTGAAACATAAAAAAAACATAAACCCTTTATACATGTATATCATCAACATACAAATGTCTTTCTTTAAATAATAGAATATATTTATAGTTTTATGTTTTCCATTTCCTCTCCTACTATATCATGTTGTTCTTTTCCTATCATCTCGTGTTTATTACTTCTTAAAGTCTACACAACTATATAAAATATTGTTGTTCAAATAGTTACAGCCATACATCAACAAATATAGTGATATTTTAACACTTTTTTTTCCTCTACTTGCATATGTATTCTCCTTTAATTCCATTTGTGTCCATTATATTTTACTTAATACATTCCTTGCTTGTTTTTTCCTTATGTGGTCTTTCAGTTACCTTATACTTCCACTTTTTACACAAAAGATCCAAGGAATGGCATATGTGTTAACAACAAACTCACTTACACGGATTGGAAATGGAGAGATTATTTGCAATCCTATTATACAAATTATGGACTTCAAAGTAACATTAGAAGATCGGTACTCAGTAATCCTGTCCGATGGAAATAGTACATTGCGAAGCTTATTTGCCTCAACAATTGGTCACTGTTTCACTTCATCTCAAATAGAAAAAGGGTCCTTGGTTGAACTACAGGACTTCACTTGCAGATCTATCCAAGACAACAAGTATGTCTTCACTCTACCTTATTCACATGGCTCAAGCTTAGTTATAATTTATACAACTATTATCTTGACTTTCCCTCTACAAATTCCTTTAATTTTCGCATGTATCGCACACACCACCCACATTTTTCTTTGCTTACTATGTGACCAATAGTGAAAGTAGTAATTGTACATTGTTTACAAATTTTTTTTGCAGGGTTCTAATAGTGCATGAAATCCAAGTACATACTTTGAAAGCGGACATTGTTGGTGCCCCAACATTGATAGAAGATGTAAGTTCTTCTACAAAATGACCATTAGAACCTACTAATACACCCCCCAAAATTACACCTATTGCATCTTTGCATTCATCCCTAAAGGTATGGACTCTGAAAGTCTGAGTACTTTCAAAAATCAATGTACACACATTCATCAATGTTAAGGGACTTGGTCATGTATTTAGCTTCGATGTTATTGATGCAACAAATGGTGAAATACACATTACATGCTTCAACATCCAAGCAACAAACTTCCATCCTTCCATACACATTGGCAACGTTTATGTCATCTCAAAAGGGTACATCAAACTTGCAAACAAAGAATTCAATCATTTAAAAAATGATTAGGAAATAACTCTAGATATTACCTCAACCATTGAAGCTTTCTTAGAGGATGATTATTCAATAGAAAAACACAACTTTTTGTTCACTCCTATTAATATGGTACCAACTTTATTCAACAACTGTATAGTTGATATTATTGGAGTTGCTATCTCCATTATCCCTTTAGCAACCATCATGAGAAAGAATGGAACAAAGACGCATAAGAGAACCCTCGAACTAAAGGACATGTCAGGGTATAGTATAGAGGTCACATTATGGGGTGTATTATGTAGTAAACATAATATAGACCAATATTCTATCTCAAATACCTTTCCAATAATCGCTCTCAAAGCAGGAAAAGTAACTTCCTTTAATAGGATATCAATTAATACAACCTTCACATCCCAACTTTCCATCAATCCTATTCTCAAAGAAGCCCAAGATTTGAGAACCTAGTTTGATAACCCTTTAACAGATACATCTTTTCACTCATTATCTGCACATGGAGTTGCAAGTGGGCACCCTTCCATTCAAAAACACTTGGTTGACATAGAAAATGAGGGAATTGGCAACTATTCATTCATTTTGGTTGAGGCAACTATTGCTTATTTAAATGTAGACAATTATTGGTATGTTGCATGCCCACTTACATTTAAAGACTGAAAGTGAAAAAAAAAACTCACACTTGTTGAGGATGGTGTTTGGAATTGCCACAGGTGCAATCAACATGTTTTTGAATGTGAATATAGGTACATTTTCCAGTTCAACATTGAAGACCAAACAAGAAAAATCAATGTTACTACATTCCAAGAAGTCGTAGAACAACTTATAGGCATATCTGACGAGAATTTGTATGAATACGAATATGAGGAAAATACCCAAAAAATCACAAGCATATTTGGAAAGTTTCTCTTTCATAATTACTTATTCAAACTAGTGGTGCATGAAGAAACATTTTCCAATCAAAAACAAATCAAATGCATTGTGATTTCATGTGATAAAATTGATCACATATCAAAGCCAAAACAGAACATCCCATTCCCTAAATTGTTGGCTACATAGTGAACACAAAGCGTTATGGGTGCTTCTTTCAAACACCAACTTGTAATTTCCATATTTTTGTGCATATATGTATTATATGAAGTGTTTATGTTTCGAAGATTGTTTTCTTCATTATAACATTTATATGTAATGAAATCCAACCTATGAATTCACTTATAATATGTTTTAAAAATTACATTCTATTGCTTTTGTAACTATTTTTAGAATATGCTTAAAAACACATCATATCAAACATACAAAATACAAAAAATGTTATCAAGAAAATTGAGTTTTAACTACAAATTGTTCATTGTTTCTCTTATAGGAAATTTCATATGGCACACAAAATGTCCCCACGTTCCAAACAACACCAACAAACACCACATGTGAGGGACTCTCAATATCAATAGAAAGGGAAGTTCTCTTTCAACAAGGCATCACATCAAATACTTCTCATATAAATTATTCCGACAGGTAACTTTCTAGCAAGGCTCTATACAATCGCCATTGCTATACAATTCAAGCTATAGAAATAAACAAAAAAAGAAGATACAGATGGAACAATGATGCTATTAATATAGATACTACTAGCCCAGACACCACTCCTCTATCTACATCTAGGAGCCAAAAAAATGAGCAACGTCGTATAAAATATGCTGAAAAAAAACTAAACTAAAAAGACTTAGAGAGACTTCACATATAAACCAAAACCAACCTCATGTGGACTTGCCAACACATGTTCTAGAACATCAACCCCATACACATGCTTCCCAATCTTTCTGAAAATGTATTGATTCCTTGTCTAACATACATACATGTAGTGCATGTATGGAATCATATCCCGGCATTTCTACTCGCCCATATCCAAATGGACACATTTGTACTCGATGTCATAGAGAAAATAATGGTCATCGTTTCTCCAAATGGAATAATATGGACCCCGGTGACCAACCCACAGTCTTGTCAATACTAACACAAGTTCAGGAAATGTTAATTGCTCAAGTTAGCCCCATCTTGCAAGTTAGGAATGCTCGAGGTGGCCAATACAAATATAGTGGCCACACTATCAGTTTTCCACAACAAACTGTTCAAATAGAAACTCACCTGCTACATCGCCTTTCAGATCTTGACATCTTGGTCGTCAAGAGACATGGAGGAAAGGGAAAAAGTTATGATTGTTATGTGACAAAATCTCATGTCATGAATGCATTGCTCTACAAGATGCAAAATGACAAATATTACAATGATGTCCAAATAGATCACAACTCACTTGCATCACTACCCACCACTCGCATCGATGTCTCCTCTCACCTTCGTTCTGTCTCTACAGAAACTTTCAATTCTCCCAATGAAGACTCACATATCATAGATATAGAAAACAATGTTGTTGTCCAAGAGGAACAACTAGTGTCTTCCTTTGCATTTAGATTGCCTAATACACAATGAGAAATGTAAAAAATAAGAGCATTTGTTGACACTACAAATTACGATCCACCAGAAACAATTGAATGGACGACAATTGTCCTATCACCAATCAATGAGTACAACACAAAGGGTCTATTTGACATGGCATTTCCTACTCTTTTCCCTACTGGGGATGCCCTTCTTCACCAACCACACATGAAAAACATCTTGATTGATAGCTATGCAGTACACTTGATGAGATACCATGAAAATAGGTTTGGCTGCCATCCTTGTTTCAGAGAATTCCTCTATAATTTGATTATGCGCCATCTATGTCAATCAACAACTACCTTCTTTGTCAAGAGAATCCAAGATCATAACACACCCACCACTATCCAAGAGTTGTGTGCACACCTCAAAGAACTGCATGCAGACAAACTCCCAGAACAAGTCATGCGCTTTGGAGCACATCTATGTGGGACTAGAGCATTTTGGACTATGCGAAGGATCAAACTAACAAAAATGATAACACAACTTCAATTCCCAACCTTAGTGTAGCCGACACAAAATGGTTGGACTTACATGCAATTATGCAAATGGATAAACCTCATGAGCTTATGCTCCACCAACATTGGCGTACACACAATGTCATTGACCGCCCCCACACTATAGTTGCATACATGCACAAAAGGTTTTAGATATTCCATGACGAGATACTTCAAAAAAATATGCACGCAACTGACTATTGGTATAGGTACATATTCTATAATACTTGAAAGTACCTCTCCCCAACCTATACATTTATATCCTCTATACTAATCATTTCATATTCCTTTTGTAGGTATGAATGACAACATCATGGCTCTGCACATATACATGGATTTCTATGGCTTGATGGTGCTCCAAACATGGAAACATTAAATTGGGAAGACCCAAATCAAATCTATGATGCAAAGAGTTTCTTTGATAACTATGTTACAGCCTGGAATCCTAGAGAAAACCATGACACACACATGGCTATTCATCATTCCATTCAAGATGACCCTTTCTTTCTAGCTACAGAGGAGATATTTTCTTCCAACCCACTTGAGGACTATGAACAACTCTTAAATCGTGTTCAAATACATACAAAGTGCACTGAGAAAACATGTCTTTGTAGAAAAGGGACTATCCCTTGAATGTAGATATAAATTCCCTTGGAAGGTACAAATGGAGTCATCACTCTACATTGATGAGCTAGGTCAAAATATATATCACCTGACACACAATGATGAGCGCCTCAACATCCATAATCGTAACATACTCCAAACATGGAGAGAAAATGTAGATTGCCAACCCGTCCTCTCTCGTTATGCAGTTCTAAAATACATTGCCAAATATGCTTCCAAAGCAGAGGGAAGATCTAAGACCTACCACCATATGTTGACCAGAATTGCATCTACATCACATCTTGAAGACCCTGCCTCAAATGCTTATCGACGCTTGCACTCAGAAGCAATTGTAGACCGAGACATAAGTGCCCAAGAAACTTGCCATATGCTCCAAAAATTACCCCTTGTCACATGCAGTTGTACCTTCACCAAACTCAATGTTGGTCGTCAAATATTTCGCTGAGTCTCTTATGATTCCCCTAACTGCTTATCTGGATCCGATTTCATTGATGCATATCTAATACATTCTGTTTTTCTTTTCCCTTTATGTTTGATTGACCTTTCAAAAAATTTGACATACAACCAAGCACGTAAAAAAGAAAAGTGGAAAAAAAGACACCTCCCCACAATTGTCCATGTATGGCCCCTTTTTACTACAATACCAAACAAATATTCCAATGCCTTTGTTGAGTTTTGTTGGAGTGAGCTACTTTTATACAAACCCTTTCGTTCCTTCTCTGAAGATATAGGTCTTTCAAAAGAAGACATTATGGCTAATTGGGAGATCATAAAAAATGACTACCATGTATGGCATGTTCATCGCACCCCTGTGCACACTCCTACTGAGCAATCATATGAAGATGAAGATAGCCATATCACCATACATCAAAATATGGAGATGAATGAATGGCAGTCTTTATCAAGGTTGGTCGCTACAGGAAATATCAACTTCAGTTCTCTTGATATGTTGGGACATCGAGAAATTGACACTTCCCACCCATGGGATCGACTCGCATTATCACAAGATACCCTGGAAAGTGCACCAAAATTCATCAACTATAATCGAAATAATGCAGAAGTCATACAAGAACTCAATCCAATATTTCCTTCTAGCAATACATTTTCTACACATCAACAATGTGCATTCGACATCATCCTCCAACACTTTCAAGCAAGAGAACCAAAAGAACCATTGAAGATGATCATCCAAGGCACTGCAGTGTCACATACCCCCTAAGGTAACTAAAAATTTTGGTCTTCCTTCGAGGAACAAGATCCCTAAATCCCTACGGGGCCTAGCACATGCGCCTCTCGCAACTCGGGAATTGGAGGGTCAAGGTTCTCAACTTCTCTTTCTCCTAACGTTGATACCCGAAATGTGACACGAGTTTGGTTCCTTCCTCACTAGCGCCTTCTACACATAACTGTAGGCTAGGCTAAGCCCTATCACTACTCGCTACTCACGACTTCGCAAGTTGGGATGTTGAGCCTTCGTGCTCCTCGTTTGCGAAATCCTGAGATACAATAAGTCATTCAATGGGTTGACTCTTTTCCAGGCAACAAGTGTTCTTCAGGCGCCCCTTTTCTGCAGTCCGATACCACATGGAAGTTCTGATCCAATGGTCCTCTCGTGGCTTCAATCCAATGGCCATGATCACATCGTGATCTCGCGGATCGTGAGTTAGAGCAGTCCTACCCCTGACCACTCCAAGTCGCGAGTCAGTGAAATGCTACCCGACTGCCACGTGTCCAGTGCCGACAGGCGATTTCGAATACTTCAGGATTTGTTTTGGGACGTTGTCAAGTCCCCTCTCTAGCCTTTGCCTAGGTTAAGATCGATGGTCATTAAAGCTTCGGTAAGTTCCTAGATCGATGGTCCTGGACAAGGGTGGGGCCCACTTTAAGCCGCCAATTCTCGACCCCCCCCCCC
>ML819678.1:50961-63855 GCA_009831015.1 Picea engelmannii
TCATTGAAACATGCGCGCGCAATTCCAGACCCCCCCCCCCTGCTTTAAAGGTAGAATGGCAAGGGGGCTCCGAAATGGAACCCTGGCTGTAGATCTGGGCACGCAGAATCTGGCCGCCCAGATTCGCCCGCCTTTTAACGAAACACGCATTTAGGTGAAACGTTGAGCTTTCACCATGTGCCCTCCTTGACGGACATCTATGATCAAATCACGATTTTGCGCTTCACGAGTTCGAATGGTATGTTCTTTGACCTTCTTATTCTACGAGTCAATGAAATGTTGAGCTCTTGCCATGCATCCTTTCTGATGGACAACTCTGAGGATTTTGAAACTTGTCTTGTGGACCTTCCTTCAAATCCAATGACTATTAGCCCGCATGCTTCAGATCTGACGGCTCAGATCTATTTTCCTCATGCGCTCACTTCTCGCTGTCTGGATGTGGATTTTCGATGGTCCATATCTCTCCTCCGTGGCTAATCGAACGATAGTTATCGCTCTTACTCTTGAGCTTGGAATTTCTACCCTCCTCCTATCTTGCGAGGACTATAAGTGTCGAGGCATTAACGCCTACACTCCTTCCTCAAATTCAATGGTCGTGATAGACCTTGGGTTCTCCCGAATGGATCTTGTCCGTTCGTCTTCCAAACGGAAGGACATTTCCTTTCGATACTTGAATCTCGTTATCTCCTGGACTTAACTCTTGGAATAATTCTTCCGCGCACTCCTTACATTCATTTGCCCAAAATCTAAAGCTTAAATTGTTCCCGATCGTTACTTGCCTCGCAAAGATCCTGTGCTGGTATGCACTGCCTCTCCTAAAGTTGATCCACTCTGCCCTCAAAGGGACTCAGAACGATAGGGGGTCAATGTATGTGCATGAAGCTATATCTAAGGTCATCAAACTCACAGTTCACGACTTCTAGCTCAAGACACTACAGAATATCAAGCAGACAAGACAACTCTCGATGGACCGAACTCATGCCCCAAACTTAATCATTTGTATAGAAATCAACTATGATATGTAAATATACACCTGCATCCATTATTTACAGTCTAAAACACCAGGAAATCATTCCACTCATAAGTCATTATGGTCGTATAAACAGGAGCATGTATTCATGATAACTCAATTCAAAATACAAGGCATAAAACACTTATCAGATTCACCAAGCGAGATGCAACTGCTGAGAGGGGTGCTCGTTTCCACCCAACCGTAGGCTCAGTGATTCCACAAGGATTTACCACTAGCCACCCCCGAGCTAGACCATGATGCTTTGAGATTCAGTCTCCTACTTCCAGTTCAATGGAAGTCCAGGACAAAGGTTACTCTCCTTCTCCTCTGTTCAGAACTCCCTCTGTTTCCAGAGTTTCTCCAGTTCTCTTTTGCGATCCCTGTCGTGTGTGTTCTTCCTCTCCCCACACACTTCCTTTCTTGTCTCTTTTTGCAAGATTGTGTGTGGCAAAAATTTCCCCGTTCATGGTCAGGTCTGAGAGCTTTTTACGGATGGGCAGTTCACCCCCATCCCCTCATTAACTCTTGAGGAGCCTCCCCACCTACCGATCTGACGGCAAATTCATTCCAGGGTCAGAGAGTTTCTTTGGTATTTGAGCAAGTAAAACCCAGTACAGTACTAGCTTGGTGGAAGTTAACGCAACCATTCCAGGTCCCTTCCACCACCTCTCAGTAGCCATCGTGGTCTCTTTTAGCACATCCCTCTCTCAGCAGTCATGCAACACATATTCATAACATAATTTACATTCATTGACCTTTTATACAAATGTCCGTCAAATCAAACATTCACATATTTGAGTTTGCCATAGTTCTTGGCCAATATAGTTATTTTTACAGACTAGGGGAAATAAGGTGTTACATGCAGGGACGGGAAAATCCTACCTTATACACTACATCAAAGAAGAACTATCTTCTCAAGCAACATCTGGCAATAGCCCAATACTGCTTCTTGCCCCTACTGGAGTTGCATCTTTTAACATAAATGCAACCACTATAAATGCAGGACTTATGATTCCTATCAAGAACATGAAGCCTTTACATGGTCAGTCCCTTATAGTGTTCCAAGAAGAGATGAAACATATTAACTACATTCTAATTGATGAGATGAGCTTCATACGATCTAAAATGTTTGTATAGATTGAAAGTCGCTTGCGTGAAGCATTTCCAGAAAGAAACCACTGCTCATTTGGTTCCTATTCAATAATCCTTGTGGTCGACTTGGGTCAACTACCACCAGTAATGGAAAAAACTCTTTATGCAGGCACAACTCAAGGGAGGAGATTATGTACAACCTTTACCACTATAATCAAGTTGGAAACAATATTCCGACAATAAGGCATATCTATCACCCAGTCTCGCTTTCGACAGTTGTTAACCAACAATCACAATGCTACACCAACAATTGATGATTGGAACCTCCTTTAGTCTAGGACTGATAGATTCTTATCCATTGAAGAACGTCAAAGGTTTGACACTTCAATCCACCTCTTTTCAACAAACATTCTTGTGGACAATCATAACAAGTTCATGCTTCAATCCTTGAATATGTCAATTGCATGAAGTGTTGCAGAATTACTTGGTGCTTCAGAAGCACAACAACAAGATGATGACCAACTCGAAAAACATGTCTTGCTATGTATCGGCCAATGAGTTATGATATCTTGCAATTTATGGGTCCAAGCAGGCTTAGTCAATGGTGCTCTCATAGTAGTTGTGCAAATTGTATATACACCAGGAAATAGCCCTCCAAATTTGCCAACATATGTTGTTGTGGCATTTGATAAATACATTGGCCTTCCATGGGACCACACCCAACCAAATCATGTACCAATTCCACCCATACAAAGGGGTAACAAGAAACAAATCCCTCTTAAGATGGCCCGGGCATTGACTATGCATAAATCTCAAGGAATGACCTTAGCAAGGTCTACCATTGACATTGGAAACATTGAACGTCAAGGCTTTACCTTCAAAACAATGTCACGCACTACTACTATAGAAGGAATGCGAATAGCACCATCATTCTCCTTCGAGTGCCATGAAAAAATGAAAGATATTGGTTATGTCTCACTACAAAAAAAAGAAGAGGAACACTTATGTTCTCTGTCACTTAGCTTCAAGATTCTTCTATGTTGTAATCATACTTCTATACACACAATGTTTGACTTGGTCCATACTTCTATACATGCAATTTTCAACTTGTTCCATACTTATACACATGAACTATTTGACTTGGACCATACTTCTATACATGAAATGCAATTGTGTCAAATATTTGCTAACAAATATCTATCAATCATACTTTGACCTAACTACTTTGCAACAAAATTTTCCCTATTCTCCTTTATGCATGGAAATAATTAATATACCATTACAATGCTACTCATGAAATAATATAATTATAACAAAATTTAAACAAAAAATTCTATATTGTTCTCTTCGGTGTTTACATTCCCGTGGGGTATGCTAGTTATTTTACTTTACATTGTTATTATTTTAATGTATTAATGTTATTACATTGTTATTTTAACTATTTTTGTTGTTTTGTATTAAAGTATTAATTAATGAGCAGAAATAAATAGTTTTGTTATTACTTTAGTGGTTGTTGCATAGTGAATCATGGAAATGTATTATTAATTGAGTGTTATTATTTGAATCATGATAATGTATTATTAATTGACTATTATTAGTTGATTGTTATTATTTGAATGGTTGTTGAAAAGTGATAATGTATAGTTGTATTAATGTATTAATTAATTATTATGATAGTTTTGAAATAAATAGTTTTTTGTTAAGGTTAAATTGATGATGATGATGATTAACATCTAATAAGATTGAATTGATTTAACTTTTGTGAAATAAATAGTTTTTTGTTAAGGTTATGTTTACTTTTTATTTAATTGATTTAGCTTTTATGTTAAAGTTATGTTTATGTGTTATCTAATTGATTTTTTTTTAAATAATAAATATATGGAAATACACTAAGACTGAATTGGTTTATAAATCTTGAGGTTAAATTAGTTTTTATTTAATTGATTTAGTTTTTGTAAAATAAATAGTTTTTTTTGTTAAGGCTATGTTTACTTTTTATTTAATTGATTTAGTTTTTATGTTAATGTTTATGTTTTATCTAATTGTTTTTTTTTTTAAATAATAAATATACGAAAGTTTAATTTTTTTTATTATGTAATATATGAATTTGTAATAAGTATTTTGCTTAGTAATATTACTTTTTTTTGCTATTTTAAATTTGTAATAATTATTTTGTTTAGTAAAGTTAAGAATTACATAGTTATATTACTGGACATTTTTAATATTTTAAGTATTATAATTTGTCTTTCTCTATATCTGAATTAAGGGTCCATTACCCAACCTTTGTGCTATGGGGCTTTCTTCAAGGGTTGACATCAATGACAACCAACCTTAATCAACAAAGGGGTGGTTAGAGAGACTTACCAAGACCACTAAATATCCCTACAAGGACGAGTACCGGCCAGTATTCCCCCATGTTTCATTTAATGTTGGATTTGTACCAACCACAGAGGTCGTTGAGTATGCCCTGTGCGGTGTACCTTCGACCTCCATGTTTTCAGGCTTGTTTATGAACCTGACGTCATCTTGACGCTTAATGTGTGTGACTGGGCTATCACATGCCTTGTCCATCTGTTACGGATCCTTGAATTCCTGAGTTCCCACGAACGTTGAAGGACGAAACTCCTGCGCATCACAAACCATGATGAAGCTCACACTTGAACTATTAGTCGTCATTGTGTAGTGGTCGATGGGACTTGCCATCTACTCTCTCCACCTTCTACATCTACCACTGGCCTGCTTCGCGTGCCTAAACCACATCCCCTCTACTTCTCTATTATCCACGCGTCCAGTCCACTTGGCCTTGCATGCGTTGGTGCCCCAAAAGGCCCCACCACCGATCGTTTTCGCATGTCTAGTCCACTTGTCCCTGCATTTGCTGGAGCCTCAAGGGGCCCCACCCCCGACCCTTTCTGCGTGTCCATTCCACCTGTCCCTGCATGCGTTGGAGCCCCGACTAGCCCCAACCCCAACCTTTGCACACTGGCTCTCGGTCATGTGGCACATTAGGTTAGAGGGGATAGTGCTTCAACACCTTCCACGGCTAAAGTTCCAGGTAGTTTCCCAATGGCTTCATTCATCAAATTATCTGCTACCTTGTTGTGCTTTCTGCGAATGTGGTAAAATGTTAGCTTAATGGGATGAGAGTCGACTCGTATTCGATCGATTATTCGTTTTAAACTTATTTTTTTTGGATCAATCCCATGAACCATCATCCTTATTATAGTCTTGGAGTCACCTAGACCCTTCAAATTGAGGAATTGATGGGTCTTTGCTAGTTGAAGGCCTTTTAGTAAGGCGTAGGCCTCTTCTTTGTTATTGGTGTCCTTCCCGAGGTTGCAATAATAATTTAGGATTCTTTTTCCTTCGGGAACGAAAAGAACCCCCCGCACCTGCCTCCCCTGGTATGAAATATTTATTATTAATATTAGAAATCTATCAATTTTACATATATATTATTTATCATTTATTTATAATTTAATGTAATTTGAATTACATAAAATCATACTTTATTAATTTTAATACAAAAAATTATAATAATATTAAGATTTATTATTCATCTATTAATATATTTAAATATTATAATTTACAATTTTTCAAATCTACTCACAAATGATATGAATGCTTTTTTTTTTTAAATACAATCAATTAATTTATTTTTTATTTTTATACTTTAATTGAAAAAATGAAAAAAATAGAATATATACATCATAATTTTATATTATATCATTAAAATATATTTTAAATATTATATATATTTTAAATCTTAGAATATAGAATTTTGTCTTCTTCAGTCTTGTCAATACTAACACAAGTTGAGGAAATGTTAATTGCTCGAGTTAGCCCCATATTGCAAGTTAGGCATGCCTGAGGTGGCCAATACAAATATAGTGGCCACACTATCAGTTTTCTACAACAAATTGTTCAAATAGAAACTCACCTGCCACATCACCTTTCAGATCTTGACATCTTGGTCATCAAGAGACATGGAGGAAAGGGCAAAAGTTATGATTGTTATGTGACAAAATCTCATGTCATGAATGGATTGCTCTACAAGATGCAAAATGACAAATATTACAATGATGTCCAAATAGATCACAACTCACTTGCATCACTACCCACCACTCGCACCGATGTCTCCTCTCACCTTCGTTTTGTCTCTACAAAAACTCTCAATTCTCCCAATGAAGACTCACATATCATAGATATAGAAAACAATGTTGTTGTCCAAGAGGAGCAACTAGTGTCTTCCTTTGCACTTAGATTGCCTAATACACAATGAGAAATGGAAAAAATAAGAGCATTTGTTGACACTACAAATTACGATCCACCAAAAACAATTGAATGGACGACAATTGTCCTATCACCAATCAATGAGTACAACACAGAGGGTCTATTTAACATGGAATTTCCTACTCTTTTCCCCACTGGGGATGCCCTTCTTCACTAACCATGCATGAAAAACATCTTGATTGATAGCTATGCAGTACACTTGATGATATATCATGAAAATAGGTTTGGTAGCCATCCTCATTTAAGATAATTCCTCTATAATTTGATTATGCGCCATCTAAGTCAATCAACAACTACCTTCTTTTTCAAGAGAATCCAACATCATAACACACCCACCACTATCCAAGAGTTGTGTGCACACCTCAAAGAACTGCCTGTAGACAAACTCCCAGAACAAGTCATATGCTTTGGAGCACATCTATGTGGGACTAGAGCATTTTGGACTGTGTGAAGGATCAAACTAACAAAAATGATTACACAACTTCAATTCCTAACCTTATTTTTCACTCTTAGTGCAGCCGACACAAAATGGTTGGACTTACATGCAGTTATGAAAATGGATAGACCGCATGACCCGATGCTCCACCAGCATTGGCGTACACACAATGTCATTGACCACCCCCACACTATAGCTGCATACATGCACAAAAGGTTTTAGATATTCCATGAAGAGATACTTCAAAAAAATATGCACGCAACTGACTATTGCTATAGGTACATATTCTATAATACTTGAAAGTACCTCTCCCCAACCTATACATTTATATCCTCTATACTAATCATTTCATATTCCTTTTGTAGGTATGAATGACAACATCGTGGCTCTGCACATATACGTGGATTTCTATGGCTTGATGGTGCTCCAAACATGGAAACATTAAATTGGGAACACCCAAATCAAATCTATGATGCAAAGAGTTTCTTTTATAACTATGTTATAGCCTGGAATCCTAGAGAAAACCATGACACACACATGGCTATTCATCATTCCATTCAAGATGACCCTTTCTTTCTAGCTACATAGGAGATATTTGCTTCCAACCCACTTGAGGACTATGAACAACTCTTAAATCGAGTTCAAATACATACAAAGTGCACTGAGAAAACATGTGTTCGTAGAAAAGGGACTACCCTTGAATGCAGATATAAACTCCCTTGTAAGGTACAAATGGAGTCATCACTCTACATTGATGAGCTAGGTCAAAAGATATATCACCCGACACACAATGATGAGGGCCTAAACATCCATAATCGTAACATACTCCAAACATGGAGAGAAAATGTAGATTGCCAACCTATCCTCTCTCGCCAGTTCTAAAATACATTGCCAAATATGCTTCCAAAGCAGAGGGAAGATCTGAGACCTACCACCATATGTTGACCAGAATTGCATCTACATCACATCTTGAAGACCCTGCCTCAAATGCTTATCGATGCTTGCACTCAGAAGCAATTGTAGATTGAGACATAAGTGCCCAAGAAACTTGCCATATGCTCCAAAAATTACCCCTTGTCACATGCAATCGTACCTTCACCAAACTCAATGTTGGTCGTCAAATATTCCGCCGAGTCTCTTATGATTCCCCTAATTGCTTATCTAGATCGCATTCCATTGATGCATATGTAATACGTTCTGTTTTTCTTTCCCCTTTATGTTTGATTGACCTTGCAAAAAACTTGACATACAACCAAGCACGTAAAAAAGAAAAGTGGAAAAAAAGACACCTCCCCACAATTGTCCATGTATGGCCCCTTTTTACTACAATACCAAAAAAATATTCCAATGCCTTTGTTGAGTTTTGTTGGAGTGAGCTACTTTTATACAAACCCTTCCGTTCCTTCTCTGAAGATATAGGTCTTTCAAAAGAAGACATTGTGGCTAATTGGGAGATCATAAAAAATGACTACCATGTATGGCATGTTCATCGCACCCCTGTGTACACTCCTACTAAGCAATCATATGAAGATGAAGATATCCATATCACCATACAACAAAACATGGAGATCTATGAATGGCTGTCTTTATCAAGGTTGGTCGCTACAGGAAATATCAACTTCACTTCTCTTGACATGTTGGGACTTTGAGAGATTGACACTTCCCACCCATGGGATCGAATCACATTATCACAAGATACCCTGGAAAGTGCACCAAAATTCATCAACTATAATCGAAAGAATGCAAAAGTCATACAAGAACTCAATCTGATATTTCCTTCTAGCAATACATTTTCTACACATTAACAATGTGCATTCGACATCATCCTCCAACACTTTCAAGGAAGAGAACCAAAAGAACCATTGAATATGATCATCCAAGGCACTGAAGGGACAGGAAAATCCTACCTTATACACTACATCAAAGAAGCACTATCTTCTCAAGCAACATCTGGCCATAGCCCAATACTGCTTCTTGCCCCTACTGGAGTTGCAACTTTTAACATACATTCAACCACTATACATCGAGGACTTATGATTCCTATCAAGGACATGAAGCCTTTACATGGTCAGTCCCTTACAATGTTCCAAGAAGAGATGAAACATATTAACTACATTCTAATTGATGAGATGAGATTCATAGGATCTAAAATGTTTGTACAGATTGAAAGTCGCTTGTGTGAAGCATTTCCAGAAAGAAACCACTTCTCATTTGGTTCTCGTTCAATAATCCTTGTGGGCGACTTGGATCAACTACCACTAGTAATGGACAAAACTCTTTATGCAGGCACAACTCAAGGGAGGAGCATATGGACAAACTTTACCACTATAATCAAGTTGGAAACAATATTCTGACAACAAGGCATATCTAGCACCCAGTCTCGCTTTCAACAGTTGTTAACCAACATTCACAATGCTACACCAACAATTGATGATTGGAACCTCCTTCAGTCTAGGACTGACAGATTCTTATCCATTGAAGAACGTCAAAGGTTTGACACTTCAATCCACCTCTTTTCAACAAACATTATTGTGGACAATCATAACAAGTTCATGCTTCAATCCTTGAATATGTCAATTGCACGAAGTGTTGCAGAATTACTTGGTGCTTCATAAGCACAACAACAAGATGATGACCAACTCGAAAAACATGTCTTGCTATGTATTGGCCAACGAGTTATGATATCCTGCAATTTATGGGTCCAAGCAGGCTTAGTCAATGGTGCTCTCAGAGTAGTTGTGAAAATTGTATATACACCAGGAAATAGCCCTCCAAATTTGCCAACATATGTTGTTGTGGCATTTGATAAATACATTGGCCTTCCATGGAACCACACCCAACCAAAGCATGTACCAATTCCACCCATACAAAGGGGTAACAAGAAACAAATCCCTCTTAAGATGGCCCGGGCATTGACTATACATAAATCTCAAGGAATGGCCTTAACAAGGTCTACCATTGACATTGGAAACATTGAATGTCAAGGCTTGACCTTCACAACAATGTCACGCACTACTACTATAGAAGGAATGCGAATAACACCATCATTCTCCTTCCAGTGCCATGAAAAAACGAAAGATATTGGTTATGTCTCACTACAAAAAAAAGAAGAGGAACGCTTATGTTCTCTGTCACTTAGCTTCTAGATTCTTCTATGTTGTAATCATACTTCTATACAGACAATGTTTGACTTGGTCCATACTTCTATACATGCAATTTTCAATTTGTTCCATACTTATACACATGAACTATTTGACTTGGACCATACTTCTATACATGAAATGCAATTGTGTCAAATATTTGCTAACAAATATCTATCAATCATACTTTTACCTAACTACTTTGCAACAAAATTTTCCCTATTCTCCTTTATGCATGGAAATAATTAATATACCATTACAATGCTACTCATGAAATAATATAATTATAACAAAATTTAAACAAAAAATTCTATATTGTTCTCTTCGGCGTTTACATTCCCTGCTTCGGGGGTATGCTAGTTATTTTACTTTACATTATTATTATTTTAATGTATTAATGTTATTACATTGTTATTTTAACTATTTTATTTGTTTTGTATTAATGTATTAATTAATGAGTATGATAGTGGTGAAATAAATAGTTTTGTTATTATTTTAGTGGTTGTTGCATAGTGAATCATGGAAATGTATTATTAATTGAGTGTTATTTTTTGAATCGTGATAATGTATTATTAATTGACTATTATTAGTTGACTGTTATTATTTGAATGGTTGTTGAAAAGTGATAATGTATAGTTGTATTAATGTATTAATTAATTATTATGATAGTTTTGAAATAAATAGTTTTTTGTCAAGGTTAAATTGATGATGATGATGATTAACATCTAATAAGATTGAATTGGTCTATCA
This sequence comes from Picea engelmannii, assembly GCA_009831015.1. Classification (NCBI taxonomy): domain Eukaryota; kingdom Viridiplantae; phylum Streptophyta; class Pinopsida; order Pinales; family Pinaceae; genus Picea; species Picea engelmannii. The sequence continues at coordinate 61,685 of ML819678.1, forward strand.
AATCTTGAGGTTAAATTACTTTTTATTTAATTGATTTAGTTTTTGTGAAATAAATAATTTTTTGTCAAGGTTATGTTTACTTTTTATTTGATTGATTTAGTTTTTATGTTAAAGTTATGTTTATGTTTTATCTAATTGATTTTTTTTAAAATAATAAATATATGGAAATACATTAAGACTGAATTGGTTTATAAATCTTGAGGTTAAATTAGTTTTTATTTAATTGATTTAGTTTTTATGTTAAAGTTATGTTTATGTTTTATCTAATTGATTTTTTTTTAAATAATAAATATATGGAAATACACTAAGACTGAATTGGTTTATAAATCTTGAGGTTAAATTAGTTTTTATTTAATTGATTTAGTTTTTATGAAATAAATATTTTTTTTTTGTTAAGGTTATGTTTACTTTTTATTTAATTGATTTATTTTTTATGTTAATGTTTATGTTTTATCTAATTGTTTTTTTTTAAATAATAAATATATGAAAGTTTAATTTTTTTTTATTATGTAATATATGAATTTGTAATAAGTATTTTTCTTAGTAATATCACTTTTTTTTGTTATTTTAAATTTGTAATAATTATTTTGTTTAGTAAAGTTAAGAATTACATAGTTATATTACTCGACATTTTTAATATTTTAAGTATTATAATTTGTCTTTCTCTATATCTGAATTAAGGGTCCATTACCCAAACCTTTGTGTTACGGGGCTTTTTTCAAGGGTTGACATCAATGACAACCAACCTTAATCAACAAAGGGGTGGTCAGAGAGACTTACCAAGACCACTAAATTCCCCTGCAGGGACGAGTACAGGCCAGTATCCCCCCATGTTTCATTTAATGTTGGATTTGTACCAACCACAGAGGTCGATGAGTCTGCCCTGTGCGGTGTACCTTCGACCTCCATGTTTTCAGGCTTGTTTATGAACCTGGCGTCATCTTGATGCTTAATATGTGTGTTTGGGCTATCGCATGCCTTGTCCATATGTTGCGGATCCTTGAATTCTTGAGTTCCCACGACCGTTGAAGGACGAAACTCCTGCACATCACAAACCATGATGAAGCTCGCACTTGAACTATTAGTCGTCGTTGTGCAGTGGTCGATGGGAGTTGCCATCTGCCCTCTCCACCTTCTACCTCTACCGTTGGCCTGCTTCACGTGCCTAAACCACATCCCCTCTACTTCTCTGTTGTCCACGCGTCCAACCCACCTAGCCTTGCGTGCATTGGAGCCCAAAAAGGCCCCACCCCCGATCGTTTTTGCGTGTCTAGTCCACTTGTCCCTGCATTTGCTGGAGCCTCGAGGGGCCCCACCCCCGACCCTTTCTGTGTGTCCATTCCACCTGTCCCTGCATGCGTTGGAGCTCCGACTAGCCCCAACCCCAACCTTTGCACACTGGCTCTCGGTCATGTGGCACATTAGGTTAGGGGGGATAGTGCTTCAACACCTTCCACGCCTAAAGTTCTAGGCGGTTTCCCAATGGCTTCATTCATCAAATTATCTGCTACCTTGTTGTGCTCTCTGCGAATGTGGTAAAATGTTAGCTTAATGGGCTGAGAGTCAACTCGTATTCGATCCATTATTCGGTTTAAACTCTTTTTTTTTGGATCAGTCCCATGAACCATCATCCTTATTATAGTCTTGGAGTCACCTAGACCCTTCAAATTGAGGAATTGATGGGTCTTTGCTAGTTGAAGACCTTTTAGTAAGGCGCACGCCTCTGCTTTGTTATTGGTGTCCTTCCAGAGGTTGCAATAATAATTTAGGATTCTTTTTTCCTCCAGGAATGAAGAGAACCCCCCGCACATGCCTCCCCTGGTATGAAATATTTATTATTATTAATATTATAAATTTATCAATTTTACATATATATTATTTATCATTTATTTATAATTTAATGTAATTTGAATTACATAAAATCACACTTTATTAATTTTAATACAAAAAATTATAATAATATTAATATTTATTATTCATCTATTAATATATTTAAATATTATAATTTACAATTTTTCAAATCTACTCACAAATGAATGTTTTTTTTTTTAAATACAATCAATTAATTTTTTTATTTTTTTTATATTCTAATTGAAAAAATAAAAAAAATAGAATATATACATCATAATTTTATATTATATCATTAAAATATATTTTAAATCCTATATATA
>ML819679.1:4449-54663 GCA_009831015.1 Picea engelmannii
TCGAATGCATGATAAGTGGTCCATTTCATTAGCTATTGAGTTATCCCATTGTTCCAAGCATACCTAATTTATCATATTCTTAAGTTACCAAGCATCTTTGGCTTACAACCCCAAAGAGTTTCTTGGAGTGATAACAAATTGGCACCGTTTTCGGGGAGAGGAGATTGAAGCTCAGCTTCCTTGGGAGACGACAAGATCCGGCTTTGATGATAGACAAATTCTGGACATATATTCGGTTGTAATCATCTATCTGGTGACTCCATGAAGGACGGATTCAGTGGCGACTCCACAACATTCAGATGTTAAAAGCATTTTCTTCTCTTTTGGCTTGAAGGTTTGCACCTCTCAATTTTTCTTCAATTCCTGGCTTCCCACATCCAGTACCTGATATGTCAGAATGGGGACATTTTCTGCCTATCTTCAAAGAGAGCAAAGAAGACAATCCTGCAGAACACCTCCTCAAGTTTCATGAGTGCATGGATCTATTAGATCTGCAGCATGAAGATGTTCGTATGAAGATGTTCATGTATTCATTGTATGGTGATGCACGTCAGTGGTATTTTTCTTTACCTCCTTCCAGCATTTCATCATTGAAGGATTTTCACAGAGCATTCACTGAGCACTGCAAAAGGTATTTTTCAGATGAATTTGCATTTGATAATTGTTGTAATGAATATGAATTACATTGTAAGCTAGAAGATGTAAATATAGAAATATCTCTCCCTCATAATATACAACAACCCTTTAACGATCTTCAAGATGTTGTGTTTTCCCATCAACATGAACCACAAATGGACAATAAAGGAACTGAATGCTCTCTTACCATCCTTAAGTCTGATTGTTATGAATTGGAAGAGCTGGTTTCTTTAGCTACACAGAGAGATGATCATAAATGTATACATGATGTGGTTAATGATAGCTTTGAAGAGTATGTTGCAATAGGGGACATCTATCATTGTAACCAAGATATTGGTGATCTTTGGGAGGATAACCATAGCATTGATTCTTTTGACATTGTATCAAATGCATCTACTAACTTACGTTGTCATGATGATGAGATTGTCCCCTTTGAAACCCCAAAGATGATTATCAGATTGACACATTAGCAGGTGACAGTTTCAGATCTGCAGCAGATTCTAAGGGTAGCCCTTAGCTTTCTGATTTGCAGACCGAGGCATATTTCAGCAGATATGAGGAGGAAGGTGAGGAACATAAAGTTTTTGATCAACATTTGAGTTTGTATTTTCATTTGACAGAGGAAGAACAATCCACATTCAGTATTGATATCAGTGAAGATAGCAAGCAACAATATTTCAATTCTCAGTTGGGACAGCAAGAAGACTTCCAAGGAAGACATCTATCTACAAATAGAGAGCCAGTCATGGAAGGACAGTCATTTTTCATGAATCAGAATGCTTTTGATCTTGATTTTAGAGACCCGGTAGCATTTGATAGAATTACTTATTTTAGACCCTATGAAAGTTCTAGATTTCATTCATTCATCAATTTCTATGGGTGATTATGACTTTCTGAAAGCTTATTTATTACTGCTGATATGTTTCAGCTATTTTCTATTAAGCACTGATAGAGATAAATTCATCACGGTTTTAAAGTTTCTCAAATGGTTGTTATGGAAATCTGTGTTTACCTGACCAAATTTTAGATTTGGTTAGCAGTAGGGATAGGCAGAAGAATAAGCTCTTCATATGAGCACGTAGATTGTTTTTAGTTATTGGTTGAATAAGCACAACAAGCTACAGATTGTCCGAAGATAATTTGCTAAGGCCAGATGACTCCATAGCCCAATGGATTGACACAATACAAATTGTAAATGATTGCTGAGCAGGTGGCAGAATTTTTATGTATAATGGATAAGCACGGGTCTTCTTGTTCTTGGAACCTCACTGGGAGGATTCCATCCCTGAGTAGGAGCCAGTTGTTATCTCCTAAAATAGCACAATCATTTTTGTCAATTTTAGGTGATAGGGAGATGTCCAAAAAAATATTTCTAAATTTTTATAGGCTTGTTAGAGAGCCTATTGTTTGTAAATAAACTTGAAATAAACATCGAAATTGATTTTCTTAAGCAAAAGGGAGAGTTACAGGTTTCGATGGTTTAGGCGAACCTGTGAAGCGTTCATTAACCACCGAAAGCCTTGACTTTCGGTGGTTAAAAGGGAAAAGTAAAGCCCGATTAACCACCGAAAACGTGTCAACGTGGAAAGATCAGAGCCCGTGTTTTCGCACGATCCAGATGTCAATTGGCGCAATAATGAAATGATAACTTCCGAAAATCAAGTGAATCGATGATGTAAGGTGGTACAATTACTTATGATCAAGGTTTGATGCCTTGTAGTACTTGTAAACCTCCACTTATCATTTCGAAGTTATATTCTTGTATACACAGAAATCTATGATTGATCGGTTCGCTTAACTGTTTGATGTTTATGGGGTTCTCATAAATTCAAGTTCCAATACTATCACCGTAATCATTTCCCATTTAACTCATTATTTGAAATCCCTTTGATTGAGCTATCAAGCCCAAGTCTTTTGTGATCATCATTTATATCATATATAGTTTTGGGTTATGCTCTGTTAAGATTTCGTCTATCTCACAGAGGCCGAGTCATCCCTATTCCCATGCCCATTAATTCTCCACAGATTCGAGTTCCCTCCTAAAATTGTGCTTGTTGTCTCCCCTAGCCCGCAAGTGTGTTAATTTTCAAGACAGACGCAATCAAACTCGGGCAAATGCAGAAGGCTGGGCCAGTCCTGAGGACCGAATTAGATGAAACCTGGTATTTGGAGGCACATCCTAAAGTGGCCGACTTTTTCAAGTAGGTTGGATGTTTCTCTTACTGTGAGAAACTGGAAAAATTCCATCAACAACTTTCAGAAACCTTTGCTCTGTCATATGATGGGAGGAGAGCCACCATTGGAAAGGAAGAGTTTATAGTGGACGAGGCATCAATTGCAGAGATCACCAGTCTACCTAGGACAGGTGAGTGCTGGTTCAAGACTACTATACCAGCAGATATAGAATTCAGATCCTATCTACAACCTCAACAAAAAACTCTTATCTGGAAGAAGGATATACCTATGTCATTTCTAGAGACAAAGTTGTGGGCTTTGCTCAAGGAATTATTTGCCTATATCACTTGTGAAGGAAGGTATAACAGAGTAATGTTTTACCATTTCAATCTCCTTAACCACTTCACTAGAAGATCATCTATCAACCTACCTCACTATTTTCACAAGGCCCTCACCAATATGGCTCGGCAAGTCAAATTTAAACCTAGTAAGGTAGCGATCATGTTATCACATCAAGGTTTAATCACTTTGATAGTTAAAGAATCTCTGAAGAAAAAAGAGGTTGATTGGAATTATTTCTTGTTTTGGAATGAGTTTCCCACTGATCTACAGCAAGATAATAAAGGAAAGAAGCCTGCAACAAAGAAATCTCTTACTCCTAAGAGCAGTAGGAGGAAGAGAAGAGCCATCTCACCTCCAAAGGAGCAAACAAATTCCTCTTATGTTAAGCATTAGAGGGCCAAAAGGAAATTGAATTTCAGAAAAGAGGGTGAATAGATCGAGGGTCTTGATGAGGGAGATAATCCTTTGAACCTGCCATATAGTGACTCAGAGCCAGAGTAGGATCCAACAGAGAAACGAGGTGATGTACAGACTGAGCAATTGGCTGAAGCATACCCTAATCTACCATCCCCAACTCCCCCTGAGGAACAGAATAGAACCTTGGCAGAAGCATTTGCTAGCAGACCAAGACCAACCAGGTCACAGAAGAGAAACCAACTCCTTAAGAAGGTTTATGAGTTAGAAGTCTCTGAGAAACAAATCAAGAAGAAAAATGCAGAGTTAGTTGATAAGAATGTGGAATTGTATGATATTAGTCACGATGTCATGGATAAATATGATAAGACTCTGGAAAAAATTAAATTGTTAATGAAGGAGAACACTAAGTTGAACACACAGCTTAGACTCCTAAGACTTAAGATGAAAGAGACTCAGACTCCAACTCCCAAGCACTCAGGGTTAGAAACCCTAGCAGAATTGGCTACTTCCTTAGAGAAGGAAACAAAGCCTCCTACACAGCAGATTGAGGTTTCCATCCCTATACAAGGAGGAGCAGCATCACCAAAGAGACCTTGAAAACTCATCGAAGCAGCAAGGTATTTCAATTTTGTAATTTTGAAATTTTGGTGAAAGCTAAGCTTTCGGTGGTTTAGGCGAACAAGACGACTATTCATTAACCACTGAAAGTAGAGCTTTCGGTGGTTAATACACCTAAAATTCCTCTGTGTTAACCACTGAAACCTGTCATTGGCCAGAGAAAGAGTATTTTTTCCCAGATCGAAGTTTTACTTGGCCAAATCTCCTGAAAACTCTTTCTAAAGATATATATTGAATTATAATGTCCAATCTAAGATCCACTTTTGATGCAAAGGAGTTAGAGAAGGTGTTCAAGTTGATTTGACACCTATTTTGGGGGCAATGAATTAGGTTTTATTTCCAAACTTGGTAAATTCAAATTTCATCTTCCTCAAGAGATATCAAATAGCCTTGGAAGGCTTATCTGCACAACACAGAGGTTCTACATGATCTGAAGACCATAGAATGAGGAATTGACCTCATTTTGAGAATCTCTTCCTCTCTTTTTGTAAAATTGTTTTGACTTTCTATCTTTAGCATATCTGATCCATTCTTCTAGTATCTGAACTTTTATTGTAAAGCTATAAAGTTGAAGATATGAGATGAACTAAGGGTTCAATCTTGGATACATTTTGCTACTGTACTAGACCCTTATCTTGATAATAGAGTCACAGTCTTCTTTTGATTTCAATGTCAGATTTGTTCATGTACTTCATTATTCTATACTTTAGTTCAGTTTAGCTCAGCTTCTAAGAACTGTTATCTTCTTATTAAGCTCGTGAACTTGAATTAAAGGACTTCTTACTATCTTGTATGACCCTGCACATTGTTGTATTTGGTTATCTAGACTAGTATTCTTCATACCCTGTTCCAATTACTTTGTCTGATTATTGATTTATAAAAGAACTGTCTTATTCGAATGCATGATAAGTGGTCCATTTCATTAGCTATTGAGTTATCCCATTGGTCCAAGCATACCTAATTTATCATATTCGTAAGTTACCAAGCATCTTTGGCTTACAACCCCAAAGAGTTTCTTGGAGTGATAACAACAGGTACTCGATGCAACTGCCATAACCACTCCACTTTACAACCAATCTTTGAAAACCAGAAAGATGCCCGACAGGAGCAAGAACAGTGGGGGATTATTAAAATCAGGCTCGGTCATAACAAATACAAAGAAGCAATCAAGAGTGCACTGAGTCATAAATCACAAAGAGAACTGGGGTTCTTTAGGGGAATATCCACCATGGCAAAGACCCTTGATACAAGCATAGGAGAAAACCACAGGGTTCCTTATAACTCCCGGTCTGGGCAATGGCACAACAATTAGCCACAGAGGAAGCAATGACGGGTAGGATAGAAAAATGCACATAGTGTGTCTTGCATTTGCAGAGGATAAGCGAATGTCGATTGGACAGTGACAGTTACCCAGAACACACAGAGGTATAACCTCTTTCAATTTCTTAAGAGTCGAATCATTTGACAACAATTCCAGTGAGGATGCATAACCCGAGGCACAACTTATATCACCCAACAACCATATAACATATATATTGACATAATGGCCACCCTAAGACTGAATTTCGAGATATAATTGATGCCAAGACCATGTGAATAAGCCCACAACCATGACTCTGGAAAATACAAAACAACCAAATGGGAGTCCAGGAAACATACACATCAATCAAATGGCAGTCTGAATACGACTGGACAAGGTTACCCTCATAACTGTGAGGAAGCGACCAACAAGAATACACATAGCGAAACCCTCCACCAAAAACACAGAGCGATAATACCCATATTCATTCAAAATAAATAGAGGCCCATCATGATTTTCACCGACAAAACAATCGATGAATGCACAACTCAACCAAACCAATTCTTTTACTTGGAAATCGAACAACAAGACAATCATTCCAGAGAGAAAAACCAAGCATTTACACAGTTTCACTTCTCAGGAAAACACAAACCCAAGCATTACTGAGCCATTGTTCATTCATACACAGAGCGTAATTCATGGATGGGGTGAAAAAGAACCATACCTGTAACCGATATCTTAAAAGGGGCAAGTTGGCCGAGCATTTTCTTCCCAAGCTTGAATTTTGGAGCTTAACCACCAGCAGATCGAAATGCAACAAGAACCATACTAGGGTGACGCCTGATGGGAGGAGTATGGAGTGATGTGAATTTACTGCACATCGCTTCCATCTCCTCTTCTATTCAATTCCAAAGTATAATACAAGCAACACTAACCCTATCGTTTAACCATGTCATTAATTTCCAACCATTGAAATCTGCGACCACATTCCTTGCCAAATGGGCCACCCAAAACATTCATGTTAATCCTTGTCAAGTCCTTATGTCATACCATATGTATTTCCATATCATAATCACCCACAATAACTCAAATGAAAATCGCATAGCCACTAACCAACCATTTAATAGTTAGGACTAACACTAACATGTTTTACATTTTTAATTGCACATAACTTCTAACATAGCATGAACACACGACCTTCTTTTGGGATTTTTTTCCATAAGTTTCTTCCTTCTATTTTGGTTATGTCGTTACTAACATATTTCTTGTGCATGTGTAGCCAGGTAATAAATCATGGAGACATGATTAAACATAGCAAGCGTAAATGTAGGCCAATCATAACATAAAAATAAAACTTTGAATAACAGAACATCCCATAAAATGCATCATCTACCTGTCACTGTGTCAAAATGAAACCAAGACTGCATCGTCAACCATATAAGACCCTATAAGCAGCATTGAAACAACAACATAAAATGTGTGATATGACTATCTCTGAGCCTCCAGTCTACAAGGGGATCCCACCTACTAGTATTATATTATTAGCATAATAGTTTAAATAATATGGTTTTAGCAATACTTTGCAGGGGGAATTCCTCGTTGCGATTTTAATCGTCAACAAACTGGCGACTCCATAGGGAAATATGTTTCTAATAGATTAAGAACTCAGAATGTATGGTTTCCCAGACCAAGAATAGCAGATCAAGAAGATATAACTAGAATGATTATGCAACAGGAGGAAGTGAGCGAATTTAATGGAACAATGACCGGGAATTTGGGAATAACTCATGGAAAGTGTTAAGTATGAGGGGGTTTATCCATGTATGCATAATCATTCAACCAGAATTTGCTCTTGACTTCAAGGAGAAAAATTTTCTGGACTTCCTCTTTTGAATCTCAAATGGATGAAGAAATGGAAAGCAGAAATGGGAAGAAACCAATTATCTCATAAGACAATAGTGAAAGCAAATAACAAATTCAATGATGCCTTCAGGGCGAACATCATTACAACCGTGTAAGCTGGATTTTTATTCACTAAAAATACCTTGCAGGAGTGTAACTGTGGTAGAACTAATCCAACATTTTATTCTTGACCAATAATTGAAATAAAAAATAAAAAAAACCAAGAAATGTCATAACAGAAATGAAATTGCAAAATTTAAAACAGTAGAAATGGAATGATAGAAATGCAAATAGAAAAAATGAAAACTACTAAAATGAAAGAAGAATTGAATATTGTTTTTAAAAGCAGAATTGAAATAGCAATTATGAAAACTGTTATCACACAGTTTGTAGCTAGGTCAAAAGGCTAGAAGATAGAGGCCAAACTGGCGTAACAGGAACCTACCCCTCCCAATGTCACCACAATGGAGAGGTTCTTTCTATTTAGGGAGGTTAGACCCAGGGGAGACGTCCCTGGTAACCTGTGGTTTTGAAGAGGCCAAGGTATAAAGGTCAAACTAAAAGTCCCTCCTCACAGGTTACCACCAAGATCAGATAGTTCGGCTAAAAAACCAATAATGAAGTGTAGCCCCAAATGAGAACACCTGCCCGGAACAAGACAATAGCAAAACAATATATGCAAGCTATAATTCAATGGGTTAGTACTTCATATAACTATATAACAACAATACATTAGCAATTATGACAATAGATATTGACGAGATCAATGTTAATTAATATAGCAATTGAACGATATCAATTCATCAATAAATATTGAGATGATGTAGCAAACAATATATCCAATCAATCCCTTATTCAATAAATGCTTTAAAACACCATCTAATTGCTTATCAACAAAAAATGCTACGTCAAGATCAAAAAACCAAGGATGACGTCAGCCTTATTAGGGTTAGTAGTTAGTTAGGGTTTCAAATTTATAAAAGTTTTAAGAGTTGTTTGACTACTATCACTTCAAAGTTGGGGACCTGAGATAAGTGCCTAAGGGTAAATGGAGTCAATTTAAGAGAGGGCACAAAGGTTGAATGGAATAGGCTAAGGACTAGAGGGAAGGGTTCTGAAGTATTGCAATGGCAGGGCCCCAGAATCAAAACTCTAGGGGAAAAAGGCTCACTCTGGTGTTGCTTAAGCAAGGCCTCATGCTCTTTCCTCCTTCCTGAGGTTACACTTGGCAAAACGACTAGCATAAAAGATAAGTCAAGACAAGAGAGTGAGGTGAGGGAGAGTGTTGCAATGGAAAGGCCCTATCACCAAACCCTAGAAGCAAGACAACCCTAGGTGTAGATAACCTAGGCCTGGGATGTATCCTCCTTCTTAACTCTTAAAAAGCACGACTAGCACAAGGGAAGAAATAAAAAGAGTGTAGCAATGGCTAGGCTCTTCCTTCTTTCTTCAATGGCTGAGAATTTCTCTTTTAGGGGACATGAGACAACAACCTACTTGTGTGTTTGTCCCCTAGGGTTTTAAAATCAGCAAAATTTATAATAAATGCAAGGATATAAGACTACAACCATTCAATTAAGAAGTTTTGCAGAAACAATACCTACATATCATGAAGAAATAGCATTGCAAACCCTAGTTGTAAACCTTCCTTCAAGAGAAATGCCACAAATGCCAAGAAAATCCTTCCTTCAACAAGTGTGTCTCACTCAAAAGATGAAATACCCAACAAGGGTGCAAAAATCAGATCTCACTAGGAGAGTGAGTTGTGTGTTATGTCAAAATGAGGATAAAACTCCTGAATATACACTGTATCATGACCTTTAATTAATTTTAGGTCATAAAAATTAGCCAACAAGGCTTTAAACCAAAATCATATTGTTTTTACATTAAATGTTCTTTTAAAACCCTAAATGAGCAAAAAGTGAGACGTCAAGCCCTCCTGAGGGAGACATTAGGCCTTCTTGGGGCCAGTGTAGCATCTAGAAGCCAAATGTTAGCCCTCTTTAGGCTCTTCCAAACTGCCACACGTGCCAACAACCCTGTCCATCTGCCATACACTCATGATGATGTCACAAGCCTCCTGGTGATGTCCTGGGTCATTTGGGGCCAACGTTCCACTACAGGTGGGTCAATCCCCCTAGGCCTGGCTCAGCCAAAGTGCCCCTGATGGGGCGTGCTCGTCTTCTCCAATGAAAAACCTCGGTCAAACACTGTCCTGTCTTTTCCCCTTTGATGGGGTCTCAACAACCATATGATGGGCTCTTCAGCCCCATGGAGTTCCGAACTAATCATCTCCCCATGTGTACCGATCCACGTGGTACCTGTCCGTTGGGCATGGTCCTGCACATCAAAAACTTCGCCCTCCATGGGCTCATTAGTCACAAGGATCATAGCAATGTCAATCACATTTCATCATCAATATTATCAAACATATGCATAAAATCCCTGATATATCATTCAATAGCTCAAAGACTCTACAAAATCCTACAATACAAGTTTGAGAAAAAGGACAAGATACCCTATTAGGCTAGTATCCATAAGGAAATGAAAGTTTCCAAGGGGTTTCATCCAAGCCATGTAAACGAGGTGAGGTGGTTCAAGGGATGTCTAGACACACGGGTAGAGTGAGAGCCAAGGATGCATGATATTACCTGTGGGTGCTTTGTAGAAGGTGAGTTGTACCCGTCATGGATGCAAATTTTTCCAAGCCCCTTTTTCCTTTATTCTTTTCTTTATTTTCTTTTTCTTCTTCTTTTTCTTTTTATTCAAGGGCTAACTAGAGGACACTGCCTTGGCATGGTGACCAGAGCTGACAGTGTTTCCCACAAGCAATTTCACAGATATGATAAGGCTAGCTTGTGATGAGACCCCCTTTCTCTTGGCCATGCAACCAAAGGTCACTGCCCCGACGTGCTAACTAGATAATGGCAATGTCATGTTGTTAGGCACCCATGAACATAATAGGATGGCTCATGATGAGACCCCCTATCCTCTTGGCTAGGTCTTGTTTTTGTTATTTTTCTTTGGGTCCCTCTTATTTCTTGCCGAGAGGCCTTTTACTGCCTTCTCTGGGATCCCTGGGCGAGGCATATCGAGGTTTCATTTTTAGGCTTTTATCTTTTACCAGTTGCTTTTACCTTCTGGGCCTTTAGCCCCTTCTTCCCATGAGATAAGGTGCAACCCCACAAATAGATCATCCTAATGCTCGGACAAGGGGAATGGGACAGATGAGCGGGAGATAAGATGGAAAAGTGGTGGTATGATGGGAGTGGATGATGGCTCTTCAAAAATCCCCCAGTGGAAAACCAAAACCTATGGGTACAAGCTTGCTAGGGCACCCAGTCAATCATCCCAAGCATGGTCAAGTGGGTCTATGTAAGATCCAAGCAGTCGTCAGAAATAAAAGGAATTAGATGCATACATTTAAAGGTTATAATGATCAAAAGTGACACATACCATGATACCTGGACCAATTACCTCATGGAGCAAGAGCCTTCTCTGATATAAGGCCAAGCCTATGGTGATGGATGTTGTTGTTGTTGACAAGACGAATCTGACGAAAGAAGATAAAGAAGGGCCATGCTTAGGTCAATCCTGCTCTCGGTACTCCATGTCTAGGACCTGTGGGCCTCGAGACATGATCTCCTAGTTATCCTTAGAAATCGGTGATAACATCTAGCTCCAACTCGGGGACATGTGCTCACCGTAGAGCACATGAGAACCTCAACATCTCTAGCATAACCTGCAGACCTTCTCAACTCGATAGGGGCATCAGTAACAAATATGGGGTGGTATTACGACCCCGCATATATATATATATAACTGAAATAAAACAATCAATATGCAAATGTGGAAGCAAACTAACATGAAATGACAATGGTATAATACATGAAGAATGCCTACTTACCTGTACTTACCTATGAAGTCAGGTCTCTGGGGTTTAGTAACGCTTTATATGTAAAGCGTTTACTGGTAACTTTGGGATTTCTCCTTCCATGGTCTCTAAGTTGAAAGAATTTGTACCTGCACAACTCATGATTTTATAAGGACCTCCCCATAGACTGTCGAATTTTTTGTGCATACCAGGTTTTTCCTTTCTCTTATCCCATAGCAGCACTAGATCTCCTTTGGCGAAGTTTCTTTCCTTGGCTTTATGATCAAAGGTGTTCTTTATCTTTTCTTGATTTCTCGTCATTTGACCCAAGGCACTTCTCCTCATCTCATCTAGCTCTATTAGTTGATTGATCCTTCCTTGGATTGCTTCTGTATCTGTGATGTATTGTTGAGCAAAATGAAGGATAGGGATTTGGAGGTTCACAGGAAGCTTTGCTTCAAGTCCATATACCAGCTCAAAAGGAGTTTTCCCTGTGGAAGTTTTTGTCGTTATTCGGTCTGCCCATATTGCGTATTTTATTTTTCTATCTGATGAATTTTTATTCTCTCCAACAACCTTCTTCAGAATATTCATGAGGTTCACATTGGTTGATTCTGCTAATCTGTTTCCTTGTGGGTAGTAGTTGAAGGAATGGGATAGGGTAATGCCATATTTGAAACAAAATTCTACCAGGGCATAAGAGCTGAAAGCTTTGGCATTATCGATGGTGATCTTGGAAGGGGCACCGAACCTAGTTATGATTCGATCTTCCAAAAAGTTCATGACTACTTCCTCGATGGCCTTTTTTGTAACAATAGATTCGACCCATCTAGTGAAATAGTATGTAGTTGTTAGGATCCACCGGTAGCCATTACTCGAATTGTCTTTGAACTCACCAACAAAATACAAACCCCATTGCTGAAAGGGTGCCTCTACTACTAGTGGCTTCAAGGGTTGTGCTGGGAGTTTTGGTTTTCCGGAGAAGTACTGGCAAGGTTGGCAAGATCAGACATGCTGGTGAGTGTTCAAAAAAATTGTTGGCCAATAATAGCCAGCCCTCAGAATCTTATGGGCAGTAGTGCGAGCCGCAAAATGTCCACCACAATACCCAGAGTGCAATTCTTCCAGTATCTTCTTTGCCTCTTCTTTGTTCACACATCGAAGTATAACACCATCAAGATTTCTCCATCCACGTCCATCTTCAGTCAGGTAGTATTTCATAGCTCTCAATCTCAAAGCCCTTCTTTTGTAGTCCACTAAGTGATTAGGGCAAGACAAGTTCTTTAGATAGTAAACGATGTCGGAATACCACTCGTCATGTTCTAATTCGTTGATCATTACGTTTACTTGCTCACTCTCACCCATCTGTATGGCTTCTTGGTTGCTCTCAGTCAACATTTGGGCTAAACCTTGTCCCTTTATTATTTTGGTGGGTTTTATTTGTAAATCATACTCTTGGATCTTGGAAACCCATTTTCCTCGAGTACCCATGCAATCTTGTTGCGATAAGACGTCCTTCACTGCTGGGTACGGGACATAAGCCTTGATTTTATTGTAACCGACGTAATTTATGAAGTGTTTGAGGGACTTGACCAAGGCATAGGCTTGTTTCTCGGTGATGGAGTAGTTTAACTCAGAGTCTCTTAGGACTTTGCTCATAAAGGCCATGGGGTCTTCATAGTCATCAACATCCTTTTGCATCAGGACACCTACAATAGTATCCTGGGATGCGAACGAGAATATTATGTAATCCCACGGGAAATAAGGGCTAATCAAGACAGGGGCTTGGGAGATAGCATTTTTTATGTCATCAAAGGATTTGTTGGTCTCATCTCCCCATCTGAAAGCAACATCCTTTTTTAGAAAAGTGCTCAAAGGTTTTATCCTCTCGGCAAAATTTGGTACAAATCTACGAATGAAGTTGATTTTTCCGAGAAAGGATTGCAAAGATTTTCTGTTGGACGGGGGACGGACGTCCTTTATCGACTGGAGTCTTTCGGGATCAATGGAGACTCCTCCTTGTGAGGCCACGTGTCCTAACAATTTTCTTTCGTCAATCCCAAAGATAGATTTATTGGGATTCGACGAAATACCATACTTTCTGCATCGTTCAAAAACAATCCTAAGGTGAGAGAGATAGTCTTTCTTGTCCTTGGACACGACTGTAAGGTCATCTGGGTAAATTTCTATGATTTTCTGTATGAGGTCTCTGAAGGAAAATTCCATTGCTCTCTGAAAGGTGGCACCAGCGCTCATAAGACCAAATGGCATCCTCAAGTACATAAAAGTTCCCCAAGGTGTAGTGAACGCATTTTTGAGTTGGTCTTCTCTTTTGAGTAAGACTTGGTTGTACCCTGAGAAACCATATAGCATAGACATCATCCCTGCCCCTGTGACCTGCTGAAGCAAATGTTCCATGTTCGGGAGGGGATAATTTTCCTTCAATGACAATTGATTGAGGTTGCAGAAATCAACACACAGGCGGATGTCACCATTCTTCTTCCGAACAACCACCAAGTTTGACATCCAAGAAGAATACTTGATAGGGGCTATGATAACATCATCAACCATTTTTGGGAGTTCATTTTGTATTTGGCTTGCCAACTTTGGGTTGATATGCCTCAGATTTTGTCGAAAAGGTTTGGCCCCTTCTACCAAGGGTATGGCGTGTTGGATTACATCCCCCCTATAGGCTTTCAAATCATCATAGTTCCAAGCAAAGGTATCTCTGAATTCTCTGATGAGCGCTAGTATTTCCTTTATTTCTTTCTCGGTGGTGCCCTTTCCTATTTTGACCATCCTTGGGTCCATTTTTGTACCAATATTGAATTCCAGGGCTTCTTCAGCTTGTTTTTTCGCTCTCTTGCCCTTAAAAACATCATGCCCATGAAAAAGGTTTTCTAGGGGAATACAACCTTTGGGCAAGGTATTTCTTTGCAGGTTAATGACTTCCAGGTCCATAGAATCGACTAAGAACGCAACTTGCGAATCGGTGAACTCTTTGTTGTTCTCCATGAATCTGATAATTTGATCATCATCCTCGAAAACCTGCCAAATTTCCAAATTATCGGGAACAGAAGGTAAAAAGAATTTCCATCTTGCATAGGTTGTGGAGGGGTCCCTCACATGGTTGTAAACTAGAAGCAGAGGCAGCCAAAGCATCATCCACGTGGTTTTCTTCTCGAGGAACGGCTTCGACTGACACCTTTCTGAAGGATTTTGAAAGGGTTTGAGCCACATCTCGGTACCTTTTGAACTTCTCATTTTTAGTGGCAAATCTCATCAAAACTTGCGATACAATGAGGTCTGAGTCACCCTTTACTTCTAGGATTGTAACACCTTTGTCAATTGCTAAATTGAGACCTAGAATCAAGGCCTCATACTTGGCAACATTGTTGCTGCAACAGAATTCCAGCCTATATGAATGGTAGAAGACTTCACTGGAAGGGGCTGTTAAAACTACTCCAGCGCCTGATCTAGAGCTTGAGTGTGATCCATCGAATTCTAAAGTCCATATTCCCTCGGTCTCTTCAACAACATCCATGTGTAACTTCCCTTCTTGGATGAACCAATTATCAAGGTCATTATTGATACACAAAAGTTGGTCACTTGGCTCATTAGAGGTTTCAACTGGGGAGCCAATGAGAGGCTCATTGTAGATGGTAATGAATCCCCCTTCAGGATGAGGGATGGTTGCTTTGGACTGTTGTTTATGAATAATTCCATTCAAATGCTTTATGAGATCTTTGTGAAGAATAATCCCCAAATTATTCACAGCATCTATGATGACCACATTTATCAAGAAAGGAGCACTGGGGCAGGAGTCAAAGGCTACCTCGAGGTTGTTAATGGTCCCTTTTGCAAAGTCACCTCCGACATTTGTTTGTGAGAGGCTCAGACCTAATTGACACATAACTTCTTCCGTCATCATGTTGGTTGTGGCACTTGGGTGCAGGAGACAGTTGCGAAGGAGGGAGTCTTTGACTCGGAGGGTGACATAGAAAGGTGTGAACTCACTAATTTTGGAAAAGGGATGTCCCACTTGGTGGATAAAAAGAGAGAAATATTCTCAAGGATTCCGATCAACTTTTTTAGGTAGGACAATTTCAATTTCATCCTTAGGAGGGATCTTTTTCAAAGGGGGTTCCTGGGAAGGGGTAATACTTTCATGGGAAAGGCTCCATTTTCTTTTAGTGGGAGAAAGTTCGACTTGGGGGACTTTTGGAGGTTCAGGTTCCACAACAGGGTTATTACCAGGATCCCATACGTCAACACTTTGCGAAAGGTCCCTCTGATGAATGTAGTCTTCAAACTCAAGGTTTCTTTCAATCTAAAAGGCCAGTTCTTGTGCTTCCTCCAAGGTCGTTGGTGAGCGGTCCTTGATGGTGAATTGTGAGGTTCCTTCCAAGGAGGACAAGAAATGACCGAGGATGGCTTGCTCCAAGCCTACCTTTGATCGGACCCTCTTGAGGAGAAGGTTGAATCTATCACTGAAATCTCTGATACTCTCACAGGATCCTCTGCAAATGCTGAGGTATTGGGAAAAGGAGTCTTGTGAATTCTCGTTATCACACCACCTTATTCTAAAGGACCTATGTAGTTCTTCATGGTTTTTAATTCTTCCTTTAGGGTACCCATCAATCCAAACTTTAGCATCCTCTACAAGGGAGATTGCAAAGAGTCACATAAAGACATCAGGGTGTTCTTGACCGGCCAGATGAAAATCAAAACTACCACAGAACTGGGTCCAATGTGACTTTCCAGGGATAGCCTTTCCTGAGAAAAGTGGTAGCCAAGAACTTTCATCCTTGGGTAAGTCATGCAGCCCTCCGTGGATGTTGCTTAGGTCGAAACAGCTGAAAATATCTGGGTGAGACCATTTGTGAGGATTAATCGGGGGTGAAGAGCTTGTCAGGATGACAGTGGCCACAGGATAGGGATTTGAGTATTGTCTCCCACTACAGGTCGTCATTGGTGGAGTCGCCAGATAATTTGCTTGAAACTATCAAAGAAAAGGGGAATAACACCCCAGTGGAGTCGACAGGTAAACTTGTAAGAAAAGGTCTTTGAGGCAAGGCTTACAGAAAAGATTTGGTGTTTGAGGAGAATTTACTCAGTGTTACCAGGAAACGGTGCCAAACTTCTATCGCACAGTTTGTAGCTAGGTCAAAAGGCTAGAATATAGAGGCCAAATTGGCGTAACAGGAACCTACCCCTCCCAATGTCACCACAATGACGAGTTTCTTTCTATTTAGGGAGGTTAGACCCAGGGGAGACGTCCTCGGTAACCTGTGGTTTTGAAGAGGCCAAGGTATAAAGGTCAAAGTAAAAGTGCCTCCTCACAGGTTACCACCAAGATCAGATAGTCCGACTAAACAACCAATAATGAAGTGTAGCCCCAAATGAGAACACTTGCCCGAACAAGACAATAACAAAACAATATATGCAGGCTATAATTCAATGGGTTAGTACTTCATATAACTATCTGACATCAATATATTAGCAATTATGACAATAGATATTGACGAGATCAATGTTAGTTAATATAGCAATGGAACGATATCAATTCATCAATAAATATTGAGATGATGTAGCAAAAATATATCCAATCAATCCCTTATTCAATAAATCCTTTAAAACATCATCTAATTTCTTATCAAAAGAAAATGCTGCGTCAAGATGGAATAACCAAGGATGATGTCAGCCTTATTAGGGTTAGTAGTTAGTTAGGGTTTTAAATTTAAAAAAGTTTTAAGAGTTGTTTGACTACTATCACTTCAAAGTTGGGGACCTGAGATCAATGCCTAAGGGTAAATGGAGTCAATTTAAGAGAGGGAACAAAGGTTGAAGGGAATAGGCTAAGGATTAGAGGGAAGGGTTCTGAATTGTTGCAATGGGAGGGCCCCAGAATCAAAACCCTAGGGGAAAAAGGCTCACTCCGGTGTTGCTTAAGCAAGGCCTCGTGCTCTTTCCTCCTTCCTTAGGTTAAACTTGGCAAAACGGCTAGCATAAAAGATAAGTCAAGACAAGAGAGTGAGGTGAGGGAGAGTGTTGCAATGGTAAGGCCCTATCACCAAACCCTAGAAGCAGGACGACCCTAGGTGTAGATAACCTAGGCCTGGGACGTCTCCTCCTTCTTAACTCTTAAAAAGCATGGCTAGTACAAGGGAAGAAATAAAAAGAGTGTAGCAATGGCTAATCTCTTCCTTCTTTCTTCAATGGCTGAGAATTTCTCTTTTAGGGGACATGAGACAACAACCTACTTGTGTGTTTGTCCCATAGGGTTTTAAAATCAGAAAAATTTATAATAAATGCAAGGATATAAGACTACAACCATTCAATTAAAAAGTTTTGCAGAAAAAACATACATATCATGAAGAAATAGCATTGCAAACCCTAGTTGTAAACCTTCCTTGAAGAGAAATGCCAAAAATGCCAAGAAAAGCCTTCCTTCAACAAGTGCGCCTCACTCAAAAGATGAAATACCCAACAAGGGTACAAAAATCAGATCTCACTAGGAGAGTGAGTTGTGTGTTATGTCAAAATGAGGATAAAACTCCTCAATATATACTGTATCATGACCTTTAATTAATTTTAGGTCATAAAAATTAGCCGACAAGGCTTTAAACCAAAATCATACTTTTTTACATTAAATGCTCTTTTAAAACCCTAAATGAGAAAAAAGTGAGACATTAATCCCTCCTGAGGGAGATGTTAGTCCTTTTTGGGGCCAGTGTGGCATCTAGAAGCCAAACGTTAGCCCTCTTTGGGCTCTTCCAAACTGCCACATGTGCAAACAACCCTGTACATCTGCCATATGCTCATGATGACATCACAAGCCTCCTGGTGACGTCATGGGTCATCTGGGGCCAACGTTCCACTACAGATGGTTCAATCCCCCTAGGCCTGGCTCAGCCAAAGTGCCCCTGATGGGACGTCATCTTCTTCTCCGATGCAAAACCTCGGTCAAACATTATCTTGTCTCTGCCCCTCTGATGGGGTCTCAGCAACCATCTGATGGGCTCTTCAACCCCATGGAGGTTCGAACTAATCATCTCCCCATCTATACCAATCCACGTGGTACCTGTCCGTCGGGCATGGTCCTGCACATCAAAAACTTTGCCCTCCATGGGCTCATTAGTCACAGGGATCATAGCAATGTCAATCACATTTCATCATCAATATTATCAAACATATGCATAAAATCCCTGATATATCATTCAATAGCTCAAAGACTCTACAAAAACCTACAATACAAGTTTGAGAAAAATGACAAGATACCCTATTGGGCTAGTATCCATAAGGAAGGGAAAGTTTCCAAGGGGATTCATCCAAGCCATGTAAACGAGGTGAGGCGGTTCAAGGGATGTCTAGACACATGGGTAGAGTGAGAGCCAAGGATGCATGATATTACCTGTGGGTGCCTTTGTAGAAGGCAAGTTGTACTCGTCATGGATGCAAATTTTTCCAAGCCCCTTTTGCCTTTATTCTTTTCTTTATTTGATTTTTCTTCTTCTTTTTCTTTTTATTCAAGGACTAACTAGAGGACACTGCCTTGGCATGGTGACAAGAGGTGACAGTGTTACCCAAAATCACTTTCACAGAGATGATAAGGCTGGCTTGTGATGAGACCCCCTTTCCCTTGGCCATGCAACCAAAGTTCACTGCCCCGGCGTGGTAACCAGATAATGGCAATGTCATGCTGTTAGGCGCCCATGAACATAATAGGCTGGCTCATGATGAGACCCCCTATCCTCTTGGCTAGGTCTTGTTTTTGTTATTTTTTTTCGGGTCCCTCTTGTTTCTTGCTAAGAGGCCTTTTACTGCCTTCTCGAGGATCCCTGGGCGAGGCATCTCGAGGTTTCATTTTTAGGCTTTTATCTTTTACCAATTGATTTTACCTTCTGGGCCTTTATCCCCTTCTTCCTACGAGATAAGGTGCAATGACACAAACCGATCATCCTAATGCCCGGACAAGGGGAATGGGATAGATGAGCCGGAGATAAGATGGAAAAGTGGTGGTATGATGGGATCGGATGATGACTCTTCAGAAATCCCCCAATGGAAAACCAAAACCTATGGGTACAGGCCTGCTAGGGCACCCATTCAATCTCCCCAAGCATGGTGAAGTGGGTCAATGTAAGATCCAAGCAGTCGTCAGAAATAAAAGAAATTAGATGCATACATTTAAAGGTTATAATGATCAAAAGTGACACATACCATGATACCTGGACCAATTACCTCATGGAGCAAGAGCCTTCTCTGATACAAGACCAAGCCGATGGTGATGAATGTTTCTGCTGCTGACAAGATGAATCTAACGAAAGAAGAGAAAGATGGGCCCTCCAGGGCCATGCTTAGGTCAATCCTACTCTTGGTACTCCATGTCTAGGACCTGTGGGCCTCGAGACATGATCTCCTAGTTATCCCTAGAAATCGGGGATAACATCTGACTTCAACTCGGGGACATGTGCTCACCATAGAGCACATGAGAACCTCAACATCTCTGGCATAACCTGCAAACCTGCTCAACTCGATAGGGGCATCAGTAACAAATATGGGGTGGTATTACCACCCTGCATATATAGACATATAGATATAACTGAAATTAAACAATCAATATGCAAATGTGGAAGTAAACTAACATGAAATGCAAATGGTATAATACATGAAGAATGCCTACTTACCTGTACTTACCTGTGGAGTCAGCTCTCTGGGGGGTAGTAATGCTTGATATGTAAAGCATTTACTGGTAGCTTCAGGATTTCTCTTTCCATGGTCTCTAAGTTGAAAGAATTTGTACCTGCACAACTCATGATTTTATAAGGACCTCCCCATAAACTGTCGAATTTTTTGTGCATACCAGGTTTTTCCTTTCTCTTATCCCATAGCAGCACTAAATCTCCTTTGACGAAGTTTCTTTCCTTGGCTTTATGATCAAAGGTGTTATTTATCTTTTCTTGATTTCTCGTCATTTGACCCAAGGCACTTCTCCTCGTCTCATCTAGCTCTATTAGCTGATTGATCCTTCCTTGGATTTCTTATGTATCTGTGATGTATTGTTGAGCAAAATGAAGGATAGGGATCTGGAGGTTCACAAGAAGCTTTGCTTCAAGTCCATATACCAGCTCAAAAGGAGTTTTCCCTGTGGAATTTTTCGTCATTATTCGGTCTGCCCATATTGCATATTTTATTTTGCTATCCCATGACTTTTTATTCTCTCCAACAACCTTCTTCAGAATATTCATGAGGTTCTTATTGGTTGATTCTGCTAATCCATTTCCTTGTGGGTAGTAGTTGGAGGAATGGGATAGGGTAATGCCATATTTGAAACAAAATTCTATCAGGGCATAAGAGCTGAAAGCTTTGGCATTATCTGTAGTGATCTTGGAAGGGGCATCGAACCTAGTTATGATTCGGTCTTCCAAAAAGTTCGTGACTACTTCCCTGATGGCCTTTTTTCTAGGAATAGATTCGACCCATCTAGTGAAATTGTCTGTAGCTGTTAGGATCCACCGATAGCCATTACTCAAATTGTCTTTGAACTCACCAACAAAATCCAAACCCCATTGTTGAAAGGGTGCCTCTACTACTACTGGTTTCAAGGGTTGTGATGGGAGTTTTGTTTTTCCAGAGAAGTACTGGCAAGGTTGGCAAGATCGTACGTGTTGGTGAGTGTCCGAAAAAAGCATTGGCCAATAACAGCCAGCCCTCAGAATCTTATGGGCAGTAGTGTGAGCCGCAAAATGTCCACCACAATACCCAGAGTGCAATTCTTCTAATATATTCTTTGCCTCTTCTTTGTTCACACATCGAAGTATAACACCATCAGGATTTCTCCATCCAAGTCCATCTTCAGTCAGGCAATATTTAATAGCTCTCAATCTCAAAGCCCTTCTTTTGTAGTCCACTAAGTGATAAGGGCAATACAAGTTCTTTAGATAGTAAATGATATTGGAATACCACTCGTCATGTTCTAATTCGTTGGTCATTACGTTTACTTGCTCACTCTCACCCATCTGTATGGCTTCTTGGTTGCTCTCGGTCAGCATTTGGGCTAAACCTTGTCCCTTTATTATTTTGGTGGGTTTTATTTCTAAGTCATACTCTTGGATCTTGGAAACCCATTTTCCTCGAGTACCCATGCAATCTTGTTGTGATAAGACGTCCTTCACAGCTGGGTATGGGACATAAGCCTTGATTTTATTGTAACCGACATAATTTCTGAAGTGTTTGAGGGACTTGACCAAGGCATAGGCTTGTTTCTCGGTGATGGAGTAGTTTAAATCAGAGTCTCTTAGGACTTTGCTCATAAAGGCCACGGGGTGTTCATAGTCATCAACATCCTTTTGCATCAAGACACCTACAATAGTATCCTAGGATGCGAACGAGAATATTATGTAATCCCGCGAGAAATCAGGGCTAATCAAGACGGGCGCTTGGGAGATAGCATTTTTTATGTCTTCAAAGGATTTGTTGGTTTCATCTCCCCATCTGAAAGCAACATCCTTTTTTAGCAAAGCGCTCAAAGGTTTTATCCTCTCGGTAAAATTTGGTACAAATCTACGAACGAAGTTGATTTTTCGGAGAAAGGATTGCAAAGCTTTTCTATTGGCTGGGGGACGGACATCCTTTATCGACTAGACTCTTTCAGGATCAATGGAGACTCCTCCTTGTGAGGCCACGTGTCCTAATAGTTTTCCTTCGTCAATCCCAAAGACATATTTCTTGGGATTTAGCGAAATACCATACTTTCTGCATTGTTCAAAAACAATCCTGAGGTGAGAGAGATGGTATTTCCTGTCTTTGGACACGACTGTAAGGTCATCTTGGTAAATTTCTATGATTTTTTGTATGAGGTCTCTGAAGGCAAAGTCCATTGCTCTCTGAAAGGTGGCACCAACGTTCATAAGACCAAACGACATCCTCAAGTACATAAAAGTTCCCCAAGGTGTAGTGAATGCAGTTTTGAGTTGGTCTTCTCTTTTGAGTAAGACTTGGTTGTACCCTAAGAACCCATCTAGCATAGACATCAACCCTTCCCCTGTGACCCGCTGAAGCAAATGTTCCATGTTCGGGAGGGGATAATTGTACTTCAATGACAATTGGTTGAGGTTGCAAAAATCAACACACAGGCAGATATCACCATTCTTATTCTGAACAACCACCAAGTTTGACATCCAAGAAGAATACCTGATAGGGGCTATGATACCGGCATCAACCATTTTTTGGAGTTCCTTTTGTATTTAGCTTGCCAACTTTGGGTTGATATGCCTCAACTTTTGTCGGAAAGGTTTGGCCCCTTCTACCAAGGGTATGGCGTGTTGGATGGCATCCCCCCTATAGGCTTTCAAAGAATCATAGTTCCAAGCAAAGGTATCTCTTAATTCTTTGATGAGTACTAGTATTTCCTTTATTTCTTTCTCGTTGGTGCCCTTTCCTATTTTGACCATCCTTGGGTCCATTTCTGTACCGATATTGAATTCCAAGGCAGCTTTAGCTTGTTTGTTGGCTCTCCTGCCCTTAAAAACATCATGCCTATCAAAAAAGTTTTCTAGGGGAATACAACCTTTGGGCAAGGTATTTATTTGTAGGTTAATGACTTCTAGGTCCATAGAATCGGCTAGGAAATCAACTTGCGAATCGGTGAACTCTTTGTTGTTCTCCATGAATCTGATAATTTGATCATCATCCTCGAAAACCTACCAATGTTCTATCGGGAATAGAAGGCCTAAAAAGAACTGCCATCTTGCATAGGTCGTGGAGGGTTCCTCACATGGTTGTAAAGTAGAAGCAGAGACAACCAAAGCATCAGCCACGTGGTTTTCTTCTTGAGGAACGACGTTGATTGACACCTTTCTGAAGGATTTTGAAAGGTTTTGAGCCACATCTCGGTACCTTTTCAACTTCTCATTTTTAGTGGAAAATCTCATCAAAACTTGCGATACAATGAGGTCTGAGTCACCTTTTACTTCTAGGATTGTAACACCTTTGTCAATTGCTAAATTGAGACCTAGAATCAAGGCCTCATACTCGGCAACATTGTTGGTGCAATGGAATTCCAGCCTATATGAATGGTAAAAGACTTCACTGAAAGGGGCTATTAAAACTACTCCAACGCCTGATCCAGAGCTTGAGTGTGATCCATCGAATTCTAAATTCTAGATTCCCTCGGTCTCTTCAACATCATCCATGTCTAACTTCTCTTCTTGGATGAACCAATTATCAAGGTCACTATTGATACACAAAAGTTGGTCACTTGGCTCATCAGAGGTTTCAACCGGGGAGCCAACGAGAGGCTCACTATAGATCGTAAAGAATCCCCCTTCAGGATGAGGGATGGTTTCTTTGGACTATTGTTTATGAATACTTCCATTCAAATTCTTTATGAGATCTTTGTGAAGAATAATCCCCAAATTATTCACAACATCTATGACGACTACATTTATCAAGAAAGGAGCACTGGGGTAGGAGTCAAAGGCTACCTCGAGGTTGTTAATGGCCCCTTTTGCAAAGTCACCTCCGACATTTGTTTGTGAGAGGCTCAGACCTAATTGACATATAACTTCTTCCGTCATCATGTTGGTTGTGGCACTTGGGTGTAGGAGACAGTTGCGGAGGAGGGAGTCTTTGACTCGAAGGGTGACATAGAAAGGTGTGAACTCACTAATTTTGGAAAAGGGATGTCCCACTTGGTGGATAAAATGAGAGAAATCTTCTCGAGGATTCCGCTCAACTTTTTTAGGTAGGACAATTTCAATTTCATCCTTAGGAGGGATCTTTTTCAAAGGGGGTTCCTGGGAAGGGGTAATACTTTCATGGGAAAGGCTCCATTTTCTTTTAGTGGGAGAAATTTCGACTTGGAGGACTTTTGGAGGTTCAGGTTCCACAACAGGCTTATTACCAGGATCCCATAGGTCAACATTTTGTGAAAGGTTTTAATGTTTATGCCATTATTATAGTTCTTTGCATTTCAATAGATAATAGCAACATAAGAACAAGATCACTGAGAAATACACATTCACAAGAGACACAACATTTATCTTGGGAAACCCTCTAGGGGAAGAAAACCCAGCAAAACTTCTTTAACATAGATAGCCAATACAATGCCAAGAGATCTCTATGCTAAAACAGAAAGTCCTCTCCAAGATATGTGCCACTCTCTCTCTCCTTTGCCTGTAACAGACCAGAACTTGTCTCTCAAACTAAGCAAGTGAGTTATTTTCAAATGAGGCACTAGCCTCCTTTATTTATACAAGTTCTGGCACGTGTGAAGTGTCTCTTCACTGGCAGGGCCGACTTCTCAATCTGGGTGGGTAAACCCACCTTTATTATATTTTTGGGTCTCTTAATTAAATGTTGGGGTCGACTTCTTATTATGCCTATTACAATTGTCTTTTGACCAATCCGCAAAAGGGGATTTGGTCCTATTACAATATCTGACATGATCAATCCACAATGGGGATTGATCATATGAATAAAATATCAATAATAATAAGAATACTCTTTGCAGTTACATTATTTCAACACTCCCCCTTAACAAGAAGGGCATTCTTCAGCAACATCATGCGAGAGAGAGAGGACAACATCATCAACAACATCAGGTGGGACGACAACATCATCAATATCATCTTGGCTGGCGTATCTATAAATCATCGAAAGTTTTCTTCATCGCCAACATCGTCATTCTCGAAAGAATGCCACCATCATCTGCATCAATATGTATCAGTATAAAAAATGATACCTCATCACAGCACTAGGTTGGCCCATCACAATACTAGACTGGCTCTATGTCACAGTTGTTAAGATGGTAGCTCGGTGCAAGTCACATCTTGCTTTACGTCTAACAACTAGGTCAGAAGCAAGGTATATATCATCTTTCTTTACGTCTAACAACTAGGTCGGAAGCAAGGAACACATCATCTTTCTTTACATCTAACAACTAGGTCAGAAGCAAGGAACACATCATCTTGCTTTACATATAACAACTAGGTCAGAAGCAAGGAATCATCTTTCTTTACGTCTAACAGCGAGGTCAGAAGAAAGGAACACACACATCATCTTGCTTTACGTCTAATAGTGAGGTCAGAAGCAAGGAATCATCTTGCTTTACGTCTAACACTGAGGTCAGAAGCAAGGAACACACACATCATCTTGATTTAAGTCTAACAGTGAGATCAGAAGCAAGGAATAATCTTTCTTTAAATCTAACAGTGAGGTAAGAAGCAAGGAATCATCTTGCTTTACGTCTAACAACGAGGTAAGAAGAAAGGGATCATCTTGCTTTACGTCTAACAGCGAGGTCAGAAGCAAGGAATCATATATACTCCCCCTTTCAGGGAGGGTCCTTTCGGACTATACCAAGCTTATCTCGAAAGTGTTCAAACTTTACACGAGATAACGGTTTGGTCAACACATCAACAACCTGTTCATCCATGCTAACATACAGGAGCTTCAAGTCTCCTCTCTGCACCATGTCACGGATGTAATGATAGCGAATCTCTATGTGCTTCGACCTGTCATGGAATACAGGATTCTCTGTCATCTTTATGCAGCTCTGGATGTCACATAGGATCGTGGTTGCTTCCATCTCTAGGTCAAATAAACCGGTCAGCAACTTTCGAATCCATATAGCTTCGCAGCGAGCAGAACATGCGACAATGTACTTTGCTTCCGTTGTGCTGAGAGCAATATTGGATTGCTTCCTACTCTGCCATGAAATCATGGCTGATCCCAAACTGAAACAACATCCAGAAGTGATTTTTCTGTCAGCAACGCTTCCTGCCCAATCTGAATCAGTGTATCCACTCAATGTGAAATTATGATCTCCGTCATAAATGAGACCATAATCTATCGTACCTTTAAGGTACCTCATCACATGTTTTGCAGCCACAAGGTGAACACATCTAGGCTCTACCAGAAACTGACTCAAGGTGTTCACGACAAAACAAATGTCTGGTCTGGTGTTCGTCAGGTACATCAGTGATCCAATAATCTGTCTGTACAGTGTGGCATCAATCAAATCTGACAAAGTATCGACCAACAGCTTCAGCTTCGCTTCCATGGGTGTATTCATGGGTTTGCATTCCAGCATGTCGAATTTCTTTAAGATCTCGACCATGTACTTCGCTTGGTTAAGGAAGATCCTCTCTGGACTCTGTCATACCTCAAGACCTAAGAAATAATGCATTAGGCCAAGGTCTTTCATTTCAAATTCAGAGGCAAGTCTCCTTTTACATTCAGCGATGAGCTTTTCTTCTCCAGTTAAGAATAAGTCATCCACATATAGCAGTAAGATTACTGGCTCATTATCCATAATTTTGAAGTAGAGATTTTAGTCTGCTTTACTGTTGGTAAAGCCTAAGCTCGTCAAGAAACTGTCTATACGGCCATACCAAGCTCCAAGAGCTTGCTTCAATCCGTATAAGGTTTTCTTCAATCTGCAGACATGAGACTTCCTGTCTTCAACCTCAAATCCTTGAGGTTGCTCTATACACACTTCCTCTTCGATGACACCATTTAGGAAAGCTGTCTTCACATCCATCTGGTGCAACTTCCACTTCATCTTAGCTGCAAGAGCTATGATGGTCCTTATCGAAGTGTATCTGGCCATAGGAGAGAATGTCTCTTCATAGTCAATGCCTTCCTTTTGGGAAAACCCAGGAGCGACAAATCTTTCTTTATATTCCTCAATACTTCCATCAGCAACATGTTTTATTTTGAAGAGCCATTTTGATGATACCACATCCTTAATTTTTGGTCTGGGAACTATTTCCCATACATTGTTCTTTATTATGGATTGGTATTCCTCTGTCATGGCATCTGCCCATTCCTTCTTTTGAATGGCTTATTCAAAGAAGGTAGGCTCCTCATCTAGGATATCACACATCAAAGTCGTGTAACTGGAGAATGGATTTGGTCTTTTCACCTGTCTCGAGGTTCCTTCTGGAACACCATGCTTCTCTCCATCTTGAATAAGCTCTCTTGCCCAAGTAGGCTTTGTTTTATGGGAGAAGGTCATTTGAGGATATTCTTGAACTTTTGTTACATCATGGTCTTCAAGAGTTTCCTTATCAGGGGAAGTTATAACTTCCCTCACTGGTTCTGCAGCTCTGGGAACTTCCCTCACGGATTCTGTAATCCTGGGAATTACTGGTTCCTCTTCATATACTTCTTCAAGATGGCATCTTCTTAATTTCTTAAGTGTTGCTTCTTCATCAAAGGTCACGTCCCTGCTGATCTCAATGTGGCGGTGACCTGGTATATAGATTTTGAAGGCCTTGGAGACCTCACAGTATCCCACAAATATTCCCTTCTTTCCGGAGGGTTCCAGCGTGTTTCGTTTCTCTTTCGGAATGTGTATGAAGACTGGGCAGCCAAATATTTTGAGATGGCTTACCTCTGGCTTATTTTCGGTGAACATCTCTTCTCGGGTCTTGAACCCAAGTGCACTATGGGATAATCAGTTCTGCACATAAACAACTTCCATTGATGCTTCTGCCCATAAGCACATAGGAAGATCTTGATCATGGATCATAGTCTTCACAGCTTCCATAATTGTTCTGTTATTCCTTTCAGCTACACCGTTTTGTTGAGGATTATAGGGAGTAGTGAGTTCCCTATTGATCCCAACATCTCTGCAGAAGTTCACGAACTCTTTTGAGGTATATTCTCCTCCATTATCTGACCTAAGTATCTTAATCTCCCTTTCAGAAAGATTCTCTATCAAGGCTTTAAATTCCTTGAATTTGTTGAATACTTCATCTTTAGATTTCAAGAAATATATCCAGGTCTTGCGAGAATAGTCATCAATGAATGATACATAGTATACATACCTGCTAATGGAGGATGATGGCATTGGGCCACACATGTCTGAATGAATGAGTTCTAGTACTCCTTCTGCTTTGTTGTCCCTCTTTGGAAAAGGGTTCTTGATATTCTTCCCTTGCACACATCCGTTGCATATGCCTTCCTGATCACCCTTGAGTTCTAGTAAACCTATGACAACTTTGCATATGTATGGTAGCACCTTGTAGTTGATGTGGGCCAATCTTCTATGCCAAATTTCGCATGAGTTTTCAATGGCATGGGTCACGACAGTCTCTGGGTGACCCTTTAGCTTATATAATCCATTTTCTTCATTTCCAATGACGATTGCTTCATTTATGGTTTCTCCTCTAGCCCACATAAGAACTTCTCCATCTATAAAGGCAACTCTATAGCCTTTCTTGTCTAAAGTTGATATGGAAAGTAAGTTCTTCTTCAAGCCTGGTACATAGATTACGCCCTTCATATTTATTGAGTTTTCTTAATCTAGCTTGTAGTTTGATTCTCCCACTCCCTTGATTGGATATTGGTAATCATCTCCAAGTGTTACTTTTTGAGAAAACTTCTTTTCTGAAATACAAGAGAGAGTATTTCTCTTACCCGTCATGTTCTTTGATGCACCACTATCAATGAGCCATGTGTCCTCTCCAGGTGTTATCGATCCTGAGAGGGCCAAGAACAAGACATGGTCCTTGATCATCTTTGTAGGTGGCTCTTCATCTTCGACTGTGTGGGCATGTTTCCTCTTATGTTTCCTCTTGTATTCTTCTCGTCTGACTGGACAAGAATTCGCCTTGTTTCCCATCTTATCACAATGATAGCATTGTATAGATGAGAGATCTCTTTCCTTGCGTTGTCCTTTCTTCTGAAATCTCCTTGAATGAGATTCTTTGTTATTGGATTTGTTTGATGGTTGAGGCTCTCTATGAGTCTCCCTTTTGAGGTAGGGTTTCTTCCTTCCTCCTTTGGTGTGGGTGGCTAGGGCTTGATCATCATCCCTAGCTAGTAGAGCTTCACGATTCGCTACTCTTGTTTCTTCTTGGATGCATTCTTCCCATAGGTTGTCGAAGTTCAGTTTCTCCTTTCGGGAACATATTGTCTGGATGAAAGCATCCCAAGGTCTTGTAAGACCATTTAGTGTCGTCATTATGAGTACGTCTTCGTCTATGGTATCTCCAATAGCTTCTAGCTGTTTTTTGAATTCCGAGATTCTGGAGAATTATTCCTGAATCATTTCTCCTTTCTGCATCCTTGTATTCTTCAGTTGAGTTCTAAGATTCATCTTTCGGTTTATGTTCTTTCCTTCATATAGTCTGGTCAAGGCATCGAACATTTCTTTCGGGGTCTTCTTGGATGACACATAAGGGATCAGATGGTCCTTGATTGAATCTGCAATGATTCTTTTGGCCCTTATTGTGTCCTTTTGGTGCTTTGTCTTTTCTGCGGCATCGTCGGGTTATGGTACTTCATTTTTGACGAATCTTGCTAGGTCATTCTCTTCAAGAATGAGGCCAATCCTATACTTCCAGGCAAGGAAGTTTTCCACTCCTTCTAACTTGTCAACAAGCTTAATGCTTGCAGACATCTTTACCTGGAGCTAGGAAAATGACCGAAAAATGAAAGTGCTCAAAATAAAAAACTGAACTTACCAAGAGATGCACTTGGCTGAGGCGAGTTGCCTGGTGTGTTTGGATCTGAGAAACTCCAAATTTTTCCCCTTCTAATCTGATCTGCGGATTTCTAGACTGGTGCTTCTGGTACTTCTAGTACTTTTGTGAAACTAGGGTTTCAATTTTCGGGAGATCCAGCCACTGAAAAGGTTCGCTGAAGGTGCCAAAATGATCCTTGGGGGAGGGCACAACTTTCTAGGTGGTTTTGAAGCTGAAAAAATTCACTTTTGAAAAACCCTAATTTGCAGGTACGACAACAGTGACATTTTTCTCTTGCGAAATATGCTTCCTTCAGGTTGGCTCTAATACCATGTTAATGTTTATGCCATTATTTAGTTCTTTGCATTTTAATAGATAATAGCAACATAAAAACAAGATCACTGAGAAATACACATTCACAAAAGACACAACATTTATCCTGGGAAACCCTCTAGGGGAAGAAAACCCAGCAAAACTTCCTTAATATAGATAGCCAATACAATGCCAATAGATCTCTATGCTAAAACATAAAGTCCTCTCCAAGATATGTGCCACTCTCTCTCTCCTTTGCCGGTAACAGACTAGAAATTGTCTCTCAAACTGAGCAAGTGAGTCATTTTCAAATGAGGCGCTAGCCTCCTTTATTTATACAAGTTCTGGCATGTGTGAAGTGGCTCTTCACTGGCAGGGTCGACTTCTCAATCTGGGTGGGTAAACCCACCTTTATTATATTTCTGGGTCTCTTAATTAACTGTTGGGACCGACTTCTTATTCTGCCTATTACAATTGTCTTTTGACCAATCCGCAAAAGGGGATTTGGTCCTATTACAATATCCGACATGATCAATCCATAATGGGGATTGATCCTATGAATAAAATATCAATAATAATAATAATACTCTTTGCAGTTACATTATTTCAACAAAAGGTCCCTCTGATGAATGTAGTCTTCAAACTCAAGGTTTCTTTCAATCTGAAAGGCCGGGTCTTGTGCTTCCTCCAAGGTCGCTGGTGAGCGGTCCTTGATGGTGAATTGTAAGGTTCCTTCCAAGGAGGACAAGAAATGACTGAGGATGGATTGCTCCGAGCCTACCTTTGATCGGACCCTCTTGAGGAGAAGGTTGAATCTATCACTGAAATCTCTGACACTCTCATAGGATCCTCTGCAAATGCTAAGGTATTGGGAAAAGGAGTCTTGTGAATGCTCGTTATCAAACCACCTTATTCTAAAGGCCCTCTGTAGTTCTTCAGGGTTTTTTATGCTTCCTTTAGGGTACCCATCAATCCAAACTTTAGCATCCTCTACAAGGGAGCTTGCAAAGAGTCTCATAAAGACATCAGGGTGTTCTTGACCGGCCACATGAAAATCAAAACTATCACAAAAATGGGTCCAATGTGAGTTTCCAGGGATATCCTTTCCTGAGAAAAGTGGTAGCCAAGAAATTGCATCCTTGGGTAAGTCATGCAGCCCTCCTTGGATGTTTCTTAGGTTGAAACAGCTGAAAATCTCTGGGTGAGACAATTTGTGAGGATTAATCGGGGGTGAAGAGCTTGTCAGGCTGACAGTGGCCACAGTAGAGGGATTTGAGTATTGTCGCCCACTACGGGTCGTCATTGGTGGAGTCACCAGATAATTTGCTTGAAACTATCAAAGAAATGGGGAATAACACCCCACTGGAGTCGCTAGGTAAGATCGTAAGAAAAGGTCTTTGAGGCAAGGCTTACCGAAAAGATCTTTCGTTTGAGGAGAATTGACTCAGTGTTCCCCGGAAACGACGCCAAAATGTTATCGCATAGTTTGTATCTAGGTCAAAAGGCTAGAAGATACAGACCAAACTGGCGTAACAGGAACCTACCCCTCCCAATTCCACCACAATGGGGAGTTTCTTTCTATTTAGGGAGGTTAGACCCAAGGGAGACATCCCCGGTAACCTATGGTTTTGAAGAGGCCAAGGTATAAAGGTCAAAGTAAAAGTCCCTCCTCACAGGTTACCACCAAGATCAGATAGTCTGGCTAAACAACCAATAATGAAGTGTAGCCCCAAATGAGAACACCTGCCCGAAACAAGACAATAACAAAACAATATATGAAGGCTATAATTCAATGGGTTAGTACTTCATATAACTATCTGACATCAATACATTAGCAATTATGACAATAGATATTGACGAGATCAATGTTAATTAATATAGCAATGGAACGATATCAATTCATCAATAAATATTGAGATGATGTAGCAAACAATATATCCAATCAATCCCTTATTTAATAAATGCTTTAAAACACCATCTAATTGCTTATCAACAGAAAATGTTGCATCAAGATGGAATAACCAAGGATGATGTCCGCCTTATTAGGGTTAGTAGCTAGTTAGGGTTTCAAATTTATAAAAGTTTTAAGAGTTGTTTGACTACTATCACTTCAAAGTTGGGGACCTAAGATCAGTGCCTAAGGGTAAATGGAGTCAATTTAAGAGAGGGCACAAAGGTTGAAGGGAATAGGCTAAGGACTAGAGGGAAGGGTTCTGAAGTGCTACAATGGCAGAGCCACAGAATCAAAACCCTAGGGGAAAAAGGCTCACTCTGGTGTTGCTTAAGCAAGGCCTCATGTTCTTTCCTCCTTCCTTAGGTCAAACTTGGAAAAATGGCTAGCATAAAAGATAAGTCGAGACAATAGAGTGAGGTGAGGGAGAGTGTTGCAATGGAAAGGCCCTATCACCAAACCCTAGAAGCAAGAGGACCCTAGGTGTAGATAACCTAGGCCTGGGATGTCTCCTCCTTCTTAACTCTTAAAAAGCACGGCTAGCACAAGGGAAGAAATAAAAAGAGTGTAGCAATGGCTAGGCTCTTCCTTCTTTCTTCAATGGCTGAGAATTTCTCTTTTAGGGGACATGAGACAACAACCTAATTGTGTGCTTGTCCCCTAGGGTTTTAAAATCAGCAAAATTTATAATAAATGAAAGGATATAAGACTACAACCATTCAATTAAGGAGTTTTCCAGAAAAAAACACTTACATATCATGAAGAAATAGCATTGAAAACCCTAGTTGTAAACCTTCCTTCAAGAGAAATGCCAAAAATGCCAAGAAAATTCTTCCTTCAACAAGTGCGCCTCACTCAAAAGATGAAATACCCAACAAGGGCGCAAAAATCAGATCTCACTAGGAGAGTGAGTTGTGTGTTATGTCAAAATGAGGATAAAACTCCTCAATATATACTGTATCATGACCTTTAATTAATTTTAGGTCATAAAATTAGTCGGCAAGGCTTTAAACCAAAATCATACTAGTTTTACATTAAATGTTCTTTTAAAACCCTAAATGAGCAAAAACTGAGACGTCAAGCCCTCCTGAGGGATACGTTAGGCCTTTTTGGGGCCAGTGCAACATCCAGAAGCCAAACGTTAGCCCTCTTTGGGCTCTTCCAAACTACCACACGTGTCAACAACCCTGTCCATATGCCATACGCTCATGATGACATCACAAGCCTCCTGGTGACGTCCTAGGTCATCTAGGGCCAACGTTCCACTACAGGTGGGTCAATCCCCCTAGGCCTAGCTCAACAAAAGTGCCCCTGATGGGACGTCCTTTTCTTCTCTGGTGCAAAACCTCAGTCAAACAATGTCCCATCTCTGCCCCTCTGATGGGGTCTCAACAACCATCTAATGGGCTCTTCAGCCCCATGGAGGTCCGAACTAATCATCTCCCCATGTGTACCAGTCCATGTGGTACCTGCCCGTTGGGCATGGTCCTGCACGTCAAAAACTTCGGCCTCCATGGGCTCATTAGTCACAGGGATCATAGCAATGCCAATCACATTTCATCATCAATATTATCAAAGATATGCATAAAATCCCTAATATATCATTCAATAGCTCAAAGACTCTACAAAAACCTACAATACAAGTTTGAGAAAAAGGACAAGATACCCTATTGGGCTAGTATCCATAAGGAAAGGAAAGTTTCCAAGGGGTTTCATCCAAGCCATGTAAACGAGGTGAGGTGGTTCATGGGATGTCCAGTCAAATGGGTAGAGTGAGAGCCAAGGATGCATGATATTACCTGTGGGAGCCTTTGTAGAAGGCGAGTTGTACCCGTCATGGATGCAAATTTTTCCAAGTCCCTTTTGCCTTTATTCTTTTCTTTATTTTTTTTTTCTTCTTCTTCTTCTTTTTCTTTTTATTCAAGGTCTAACTAGAGGACACTACCTTGGCCTGGTGACCAGAGATGACAGTGTTACCCACAAGCACTTTCACAGAGATGATAAGGTTGACTCGTGATGAGACCCCCTTTCCCTTGGCCATGCAACCAAAGGTCACTGCCCCGGCGTGGTAACTAGATAATGGCAATGTCATGCTGTTAGGCACCCATGAATATAATAGGATGGCTCGTGATGAGACCCCCTATCCTCTTGGCTAGGTCTTGTTTTTTTTATTTTTCTTCGATTCCCTCTTATTTCTTGCTGAGAGGCCTTTTACTGCCTTCTCAAGGATCCCTGGGCGAGGCATCTCGAGGTTTCATTTTTAGGCTTTTATATTTTACCAACTTCTTTTACCTTCTGGGCCTTTAGCCCCTTCTTCCCACAAGATGAGGTGCAACCCCACAAACAGATCATCCTAATTCCCGAACAAGGGGAATGGGACAGATGAACGGGAGATAAGATGGAAAAGTGGTGGTATGATGGGAGCCGACGATGGCTCTTCAGAAATCCCCTAGTGGCAAACCAAAATCTATGGGTACAGGCTTGCTAGGGCACCCAGTCAATCTCCCCAAGCATGGTACAGTGGGTCAATGTAAGATCCAAGCAGTCGTCAGAAATAAAAGGAATTAGATACATACATTTAAAGGTTATAATGATCAAAAGTGACACATACCATGATACTTGGACCAATTACCTCATGGAGCAAGAGCCTTCTCTGATACAAGACCAAGCCGATGGTGATGGATGTTGCTGCTGCTGCTGACAAGACAAATTTGACGAAAGAAGAGAAAGATGGGCCCTCTAGGGCCATGCTCAGGTCAATCCTGCTCTCAGTACTTCATGTCTAGGACCTGTGGGCCTCGAGACATGATCTCCTAGTTATCCCTAGAAATCGGGGATAACATTTGGCTCCAACTCGGGGACATGTGCTCACCGTAGAGCGCATGAGAACCTCAACATCTCTGGCATAACCTGCAAACCTACTCAACTCGATAGGGGCATCAGTAACAAAGATGGGGTGGTATTACTACCCCGCATATATAGACATGTAGATATAACTGAAATAAAACAATCAATATGCAAATGTGGAAGCAAACTAACATGAAATGCAAATGGTATAATACATGAAGAATGCCTACTTACCTGTACTTACTTGTGGATTCAGGTCTCTAGGGGGTAGTAACGCTTGATATGTAAAGAGTTTACTGGTAGCTTCAGGATTTCTCCTTCCATGGTCTCTAAGTTGAAAGAATTCGTACCTGCACAACTCATGATTTTATAAGGACCTCCCCATAGACTGTCGATTTTTTTGTGCATACCAGGTTTTTCCTTTCTCTTATCCCATAGCAGCACTAGATCTCCTTTGGCAAAGTTTCTTTCCTTGGCTTTATGATCAAAGGTGTTCTTTATCTTGTCTTTATTTCTCATCATTTGACCCAAGGCACTTCTCCTCGTCTCCTTATGTATCTGATTGATCCTTCCTTGGATTGCTTATGTATCTGTGGTGTATTGTTGAGAAAAATGAAGCATAGGGATCTGGAGGTTCACAGGAATCATTGCTTCAAGTCCATATACCAGCTCAAAAGGAGTTTTCCCTGTGGAAGTTTTCGTCGTTATTCGGTTTGCCCATATTGCGTATTTTATTTTGTTATCCCATGACTTTTTATTCTCTCCAACAACCTTCTTCGGAATATTCATGAGGTTCTCATTGGTTGATTCTGCTAATCCGTTTCCTTGTGGGTAGTAGTTGAAGTAATGGGATAGGGTAATGCCATATTTGAAACAAAATTCTACTAGGGCATAAGAGCTGAAAGCTTTGGAATTATCTGTGGTGATCTTGGAAGGGGCACCGAACCTAGTTATGATTCGGTCTTCCAAAAAGTTCACGACTACTTCCTCAGTGGCCTTTTTTGTAGGAATAGATTCGACCCATCTAGTGAAATAGTCTGTAGCTTTTAGGATCCATCGGTATCCATTACTCGAATTGTCTTTGAACTCACCAACAAAATCCAAACCCCACTACTAAAAGGGTTCCTCTACTACTACTGGTTTCAAGGGTTGTGCTAGGAGTTTTGGTTTGCCGGAGAAGTACTGGCAAGGTTGGCAAGATCGGATGTGCTGGTGAGTGTCCGAAAAAAGCATTGGCCAATAATAGCCAGCCCTCAAAATCTTATGGGCAGTAGTGCAAGAAGCAAAATGTCCACCACAATACCCAGAGTGTAATTCTTCCAGTATCTTCTTTGCCTCTTCTTTGTTCACACATCGAAGTATAACACCATCAGGATTTCTCCATCCAAGTCCATCTTCAATCAGGTAGTATTTCATAGCTCTCAATCTCAAAGCCCTTCTTTTGTAGTCCACTAAGTGATCAAGGCAAGACAAGTTCTTTAGATAGTAAACAATATCGGAATACCACTCGTCATGTTCTAATTCCCTGATCATTACGTTTACTTGCTCACTCTCACCCATCTGTATGGCTTCTTGGTTGCTCTCGGTCATCATTTGGGATAAACCTTGTCCCTTTATTATTTTGGTGGGTTTTATTTCTAAGTCATACTCTTGGATCTTGGAAACCCATTTTCCTCGAGTACCCATGCAATCTTGTTGCGATAAGATGTCCTTCACAGCTAGGTACGGGACATAAGCCTTGATTTTATTGTAATCGACATAATTTCTGAAGTGTTTGAGGGACTTGACCAAGGCATAGGCTTGTTTATCGGTGATGGAGTAGTTTAACTCAGAGTCTCTTAGGACTTTGCGCATTAAGGCCACAGGGTGTTCATAGTCATCAACATCCTTTTGCATCAGGACACCTGCAATAGTATCCTGGGAATGCGAACGAGAATATTATGTAATCCCGTGAGAAATCAAGGCTAATCAAGACGGGGGCTTGGGAGATAGCAATTTTGATGTCTTCAAAGGATTTGTTGGTCTCATATCCCCATCTAAAAGCAACATCCTTTTTTAGCAAAGCGCTCAAAGCTTTTATCCTCTCGACAAAATTTGGTACAAATCTACGAATGAAGTTGATTTTTCTGAGAAAGGATTGCAAAGCTTTTTTGTTGGCCGGGGGACGGACATCCTTTATCAACTGGACTCTTTCGGGATTAATGGAGACTCCTCCTTATGAGGCCACGTGTCCTAACAATTTTCCTTCGTCAATCCCAAAGACAGATTTCTTGGGATTCAACGAAATACCATACTTTCTACATCATTCAAAAACAATCATGAGGTGAGAGAGATGGTCTTTCCTATCCTTGGACACGACTGTAAGGTCATCTGGGTAAATTTCTATGATTTTTTGTATGAGGTCTCTGAAGGCAAAGTCCATTTCTCTCTTAAAGGTGGCACCAATGTTCATAAGACCAAACAACATCCTCAAATACATATAAGTTCCCCAAGGTGTAGTGAATGCAGTTTTGAGTTGGTCTTCTCTTTTGAGTAAGACTTGGTTGTACCCTGAGAACCCATCTAGCATAGACATCATCCCTGCCCCTGTGACCCATTGAAGCAAATGTTCCATGTTCGGCAGGGGATAATTGTCCTTCAATGACAATTGGTTGAGGTTGCAAAAATCAACACACAGGTGGATGTCACCATTCTTCTTCCGAACAACCACCAAGTTTGACATCCAAGAAGAATACATGATAGGGGCTATGATACCAGCATCAACCATTTTTTGGAGTTCCTTTTGTATTTGGCTTGCCAACTTTGGGTTGATATGCCTCAGCTTTTGTCAAAAAGGTTTGGCCCCTTCTACCAAGGGTATGGCGTGTTAAATGACATCCCCGCTATAGGCTTTCAAATCATCATAGTTCCAAGCAAAGGTATCTCTGAATTCTCTAATGAGCGCTAGTATTTCCTTTCTTTCTTTCTCGGTGGTGCGCTTTCCTATTTTGTCCATCCTTGGGTCCATTTGTGTATCGATATTGAATTTCGAGGCTTCTTCAGCTTGTTTGTTGGCTCTCTTGCCCTTAAAAACATCATGCCTATCAAAAAGGTTTTCTAGGGGAATACAACCTTTGGGAAAGGTATTGATTTGCAGGTTAATGACTTCCAGGTCCATAGAAGCGGCTAGGAAAGAAACTTGCAAATCGGTGAACTCTTTGTTGTTCTCCATGAATCTAATAATTTGATCATCATCCAACAAACCTGCCAATGTTCCAAATTATCGGGAACAGAAGGCCTAAAAAGAACTTCCATCTTGCATAGGTCATGGATGGGTCCCTCACATGGTTGTAAAGTGGAAGCAGAGACAGCCAAAGCATCAGCCACGTGGTTTTCTTCTCGAGGAACGGCTTCGATTGACACCTTTCTGAAGGATTTTGAAAGGGTTTGAGCCACATCTCGGTACCTTTTCAACTTCTCATTTTTAGTGGCAAATCTCATCAAAACTTGCAATACAATGAGGTCTTAGTCACCCTTTACTTATAGGATTGTAACACCTTTGTCAATTGCTAAATTGAGACCTAGAATCAAGGCCTCATACTCGACAACATCGTTGGTGCAACGGAATTCCAGCCTATATGAATGG
This sequence comes from Picea engelmannii, assembly GCA_009831015.1. Classification (NCBI taxonomy): domain Eukaryota; kingdom Viridiplantae; phylum Streptophyta; class Pinopsida; order Pinales; family Pinaceae; genus Picea; species Picea engelmannii. The sequence continues at coordinate 42,925 of ML819679.1, forward strand.
TAGAACACTTCACCGGAAGGGGTTGTTAAAACTACTCTAGCGCCTGATCCAGAGCTTGAGTGTGATCCATCGAATTCTAAAGTCCATATTCCCTCGGTCTCTTCAATAGCATCCACGTCTAACTTCCCTTCTTGGATGAACCAATTATCAAGGTCACTATTGATACACAAAAGTTTGTCACTTGGCTCATCAGAGGTTTCAACTGGGGAGCCAACGAGAGGCTCACTATAGATGGTAAAGAATCCCCCTTCAGGATGAGGGATGGTTGCTTTGGATGAGTGTCTTCCCCTATTAACATGAGCTGAATTGCACAACAGTACTTTCTCATTGACTTTAAATTTGACGGTATTTACACTCTTGTTGAAATACTTCTTAACAGTCTATTGTCTCCTTTTTATATTACCCAAGGCGAACATCCTTTGCTCCTCTAAATCCAGGAGTGCATTCATCCTTTGTGAAACATCAGAAGAATTTAATTCTTCAATCTGTAGCATTAACCTTAAGGAGGAAAGTTCCAGCTCAGTAGGAAGAATGACTTCTTAACCATAAACAAGCTGGAAAGGAGTGCAACCAGTGCTCACCTTGGTGGTAGTTCGATTTACCCAAAGGGCATAAGTGAGGAGAGTGTACCATTGACGAGGCTTATCTTTGATGAGCCTTTTGACAATTCTCACTAGATTTTTGTTGGTAGACTCGGCCTGCCCATTTCCTTGGGGGTAATAAGATGATGAGGTGAAATGTTTAACCCCAACTTAGCTAAAAATTGGGTCAGCTTAGCAAAAATAAAAGCGGAACCATTGTCGGTAATAATTTCCAATGGAAGACCAAATCTAGAAAATATGTTATTTTCAAGGAAAGAAATCATCAGGTCATATGTCGAATGTTTAAGCGGGACATCTTCATCCCATTTTGTAAAATAGTCTGTGGCTGTCAAAATAAAGACTTGTCCTGTTGAGGATGGAGGATTAATAGGACCAATAAAATCCAATCCCCACTTTGAAAAAGGAAAGTCTGGGAGGACAGGTTGTAACGACATGGATGAAAGTTGTTCTTTCCCAGCAAATTTCTGGCACTTGTCACAAGATCTCGAAAAAACATAAGAGTCACAAAAGATTGAAGGCCAATAGTATCATTTTTTAATAATCTTAAAAGAAGTGGTTTTAGCCGAAAAATGATCTCCTACGTGAATAACAAAATCTGAAGAACCATGAGTTTCTTGCAACAATTTTTGTGCTTCCTCATTGTTTACACAACGAAGCAACATACCATCAACAAATCTTCTAAACAATAAGTCTCCTATAATGACGTATCTAGCGGATTCAAGACGAAACCTTCTTCTTTGGTGAGTGTCTAAGTTATCTGGACATCTTTGGTTTTGTAAATAGTAAACCAAATTATTATACCAAGGATGTTCAGACACAGGAAGGATTTGATTATCAATGTAGAATAGTGTTGATAGGGGACTATCATGTTCATCAATTTCTTCACTAGTTTCAGCATGATGAGTTAAGTGAAGGGCTAAGTCACGTCCCTTGATGGTGGTAGAAGTCATGATAGTTAAATCATGCTCTTGGATCTTGGCAAGCCAATGTGCAAGCTTCTTTGAAAGATAAGTCTATGAGAGCAAAAACTTGACAATAAGTAAATGGACTTTTACCAACGTATGCTTACCTAAGTTGAAGTGGCAAATTTTTTTGACAGCTTTAACAAGAGCGAAAGCATGTTTTTAAATAACGGAATATTTAAATTCATCATCAGACAAGCTTTGACTCATGTAAGCCACTGGTTTTTCGTTACCTTGGTCATCACCTTGCATGAGGATAACATAAAATGCTTCCTCTGTGGCATTAGTATATATCATAAAAAAATTCTCAAAGTCCAACTTCGCCAAAACCGGTGTGGAGCTGATTGCTTTCTTAATCCCTACAAAAACATCTTTGACATCATTTGTCCAAGAGAAGGAACGATCTTGCTTAAGCAGATTATGAATTGTCTTGACCATCATAGAAAAATCAGGAACAAACCTACAGACGAAGTTAATAACACCCATAAAAGTTGGAACCTCCTTCTTGGAAGTGGGGGCAGACAGATTAAGGATAGCAGCAATCCTTTCAAGATCAATGCTTATTCCCGAATCAGAGACAATGTGTCCAAGGAGCTTTCCCTTGGTAACGTCGAAAATAGACTTAGAAGGGTTTAGAGAAATGCCAAATTTCTTGCATCGCATGAGAACTTTTTTAAGATGACCAAAATGATCCAATCGGTTTTTAGAATACACAGTTAAGTCATCAAGATAGATCTGAATAATCTTGTCGATCAAATCATCAAAATCTATTTGCATAGCTCTTTGAAAAGTGGCACCTGCATTAGATACCAAAAGGCATACGTTCATAAGAAAAAGTGCCCCAACAAGCAATAAATGTGGTTTTATATTTATCTGCCCTTTTTACCTTGATTTGATTGTAACCAGAGAAATCATCAAGTAAGGACATCATATATGACCCTGCAACTTGTTGCAAAATCATTTCCATATTAGGGAGAGGAAAGTGATCTTTTATACTAGCTTGATTCAATGCGCGAAAATCTACACATAATCTGATCTGACCAGTTTTTTTCGAACGGGAACAAAATTGGAGCATGTTGTATAAGAGCGGGATCAAAACCATGAAGATCCTCATAAGACCAAGAAAAAACATCTTGAAATTCACCAAGCAGTCTAGCAAACTTCATATTTTCTTCATCAGAACATTGGGCACCTATTTTAACATTCTTTGGAGATTCGGGTGTTCCAATATTCAAGGAGATGGTTTCACCCACCTTCCTTTTCTACTCTTCTTCTTTATGTTTCTCTTTGTTGCCTACATCACTCAATGAAAATGAACTTTCTAGAGGAGTCAAGCCCTTAGGAATCTTGTTATCTTCCAAGGATATAATTTCCTTAGGCTTATAAAGTTCATTTTGAATGAAAACACATATGCTCTCATCGCTAGGGAAGACCTACCATGATTCTATATTGTCAAGGATATGTGGATGATATAGATATTGAAAAGTACAATCAGGTCTTTGAGGCAGAAGTTGTCGATTAGGAGAGGCTGCAAAAACAACTAATCGATCAACCATTGAGTGCAATTCCCTCTTAACATGAGTAATGTTGAAAGATAATAGGTTCGAGATAAGTGGCCAAACAGTTTGGGTGTATAGTTTCATCAACTTGTTGCTAGGGGAATATATCTCTCGTACAAGGTTCACAACAAGCTCGGAATCCTCAAAAACTGTAAAGTGACCACTATTAATATTAAGGTAGCTTTGGGAGGTATGAACCTCTATTGTGACCTTTGACAAGATTAGAATGTTCTGGAAGGAAGCAAAGAAATGAAGGAAACCCTAGACAAGATGTCGACTGACAATAGATAATTAATATGAATTAATTAGTACCCAGAAGGAGAAGTTGGCCCTAGTAAGTCTGCCAGAATCACTATAAATACAGGGTGTCGGTCTCTCATTTGACACACTTCTCAGAATTGCAGAGAGCAGTTTCTGCGCACTGCAATCCAACAGTTTTGTGCGCAAGTCCTGGGGAAGGTGTTGCGCCAGTTTTTGGGTGGGATTATCTGATCACTACAATCCAACAGTTTTGTGCGCAAGTCTTGGGGAAGGTGTTGCCCCAGTTTTTGGGTGGGATTATCTGATTATCTTGGTTACTTCTTGCTTGGTGCATTAGCCTCTATTGGCTATTGGATTGCTACCAAGATTCTTTTCTCTGTCAAGGTCAAGGTGCTCAAAGGGTGGCTTCGGCCTATGGTTGGGTGACAAGGGTATTGTCAATGGTAAAGCGAGTACAAACTTTCATATTCTAATAGGTTATGGGCCCACACCTCCTTCATCCAGTCTTACCACTGGAAGGAAACATAACCATTAGGATATTGAGCTCCCTGAGGAACTGCCGCTAGGTTTACTAGCAGGAGCAACTTCCAAGACACTGCCACTAGGGTTACTAGCAGGAGCAGCTTCAGATGCGCCCTAACTCAACGTACCTTTTGGCTCTCTCAGAAGACACAAAGGACGAAGTTGAAGTTTTGGATCAAGGCATGACCAGCTACCAGTCAACCGAAGACATGAGTGAAACAATCAGTCTTCTACATTACTCAGCACTCACTGGAAAGATTGAAGATGACATGTGGATAATCGATAGCGGAGCTTCTAGGCACATGACGGGAAATCAAGCCAAACTCTCAAATCTAAATGAGAAGAATACCTCGTTCAAGGTAGAGCTTGGAGACAAAACCACTTAACTCATGGAAGGATTTGGAAAAGCCTCCAACAAAATGAAAACAGGTAACTATGTTCACTTAAGCAATGTTTTATATGTACCTGGTGTTGGCGTTGGAAGTCACTCCTGGATTGCAGCAGGAGCAGAGCCCGACGCCGTTTTATGTCACGATTTGTTTTAAAGGGGTGATCGAATGGATAGAGACTCAAGAAGATATCGCTCTAACTCAGAAAACCGAGCAGGTATGTAGAAAAACAAAGGAGGTCTTGATCTAACTTCAGTCAGTGAGTTGATTATAAAATGAGCAGATGGAAGACTTGGTGAGATGAGTGAGCAAGACTACTTCGAGCATCAGGCCTTTCAGCAGCTTGAGGAAGAAAAACTCAGAATACAAGATCCTCTTGGTTCAGAGCTTCGGGGAACTGAAGGGGTGACTTGACTGGATCCTCCAATTCAAAGTCATTCAGCGTTGAGAAAATACAAGGACTGATTAGAAACAATGCAACCATTACAGTGATCCAATATACATCATCCTATAACAGCGCAACTCGATTGGATCCTCCAATTTCGAGCTGTTCTAACACAGTGTAAACAAAGAGATGGAAAGAAGATGGCATTCATAAGGCAAGAAGTCTCAAGTGCCAATACATAACTAGAGCAACCAGTGCTTCATCAAAACTTTACAATCGGGAGCCTCGCTCAACCATCGATGCTTACAAAAATGGAAAAAATGCCTACATATACTCCTCCACTTTCACCCAGCAGAGGTGTCTCAGGACTTTCAAGGTGTGGCATCTCCTTAGTCAAATCTGGCCTGAACTCCTTTGTCAGACGTCACCTTAACTCTGCATGGCCTTTGTAGGGGAGGTAGCTGAAACATTAAAGGCTAAAATAGTGTGTGCAGAATCCTCTGGTCGGACAAGAACATCAAATCAGCATGGGCCTCTTAGATCAATCTTCACACCGGACGGTCTTGGGCAGACTACCTGCCAGAACCTCCATGCCTCACATTTAATGAGTGAGCCAAGGTTTCAACTACATCCATCCACCTTCATTCATTTTTAGCGAGGACCAAGATCAAGGTCGAACCGAACTGGTCTCTAGAGAACACGATGATCCCTTCTACAGCTAAACCCAGCGCTTCGGCCCTTTGCGCAATTCTTTCTATCGCCCCCAAGTGACCACGGGTTGTGACCCTGTGCCTATCTTCAAAGGCGCTTTCAGCATTTCATGTTTCGCGGCTGGGAGGAGGCTTCTCCTTGTGCTTCAAAGCTACGAAAGGTGAGGTGGCGACAGAGCCTAATCGCGCACCGCATGTCCCTCTCTGATGGACGGTCCTGATCATCTCGGCAAGACTGTGGGCCCAGGTCCTGGACGCCTTCGGCACTTCGCGTCTCACGGATGGGAGGAGGTTGGTCCTCGTTCTTCAAAGTCGCGATGCGCGAAGAGACGATAGAGCCTAATCGCACACCACATGTCCCTCTCTGATGGACAGTCCTAATCATCTCGGCAAGACTGTGGGCCTGGGTTCTGGACGCCTTCGGCACTTCACGTCTCGTGGCTGGGAGGAGGCTACTCCTTGTGCTTCGAAGTTACGAAAGGCGAGGAGGCGATAGAGCCTAATCGCGCACCACGTGTCCCTCTCTGATGGACGGTCCTGATCATCTCGGCAAGACTGTGGGCCCAGGTCCTGGACACCTTCGACACTTCACGTCTCGCGGCTAGGAGGAGGCTGGTCCTTTTTCTTCAAAGTCACGAAGGGCAAAGTGGCGATAGATCTCGATCATGTGCACGTACTCCTCCGGGCTGGACGACTGAGATATTTTTGGTGATATACAAGCACTACCCATTGCGCTAATCCTGGTGCAACTCTGCTAACCGTGATTGCCTGTCGATCGTTGATCTTCTCTATAGATGGATCTTGGTTGTTGACAACATAACTTTGCCCTCTCATTTGATTGGTAACCAGAAACGAGATTTTTCTGTGCTACACTTGGGCGCTTGTCGTACAGCCTGCAAACCTGGATACTCTTATGCTTGAGACAAGAATTGTTGCTAACATTAGGCTCCATGGGGGATAGAGTCATCCCTGTGATTCTCTAAGGACTCTTTTGCAATTCCAGTGCCTTGTTGTTGGGCTATGGAGTCTGGCGAAACACCTAGCTGAAAATATAGGCCGAAAATTAAAAGTAAAAGGGAAATAATAAATGTACATGCTCAAAAGAGCTTATTTATGTACAATCCTAGACCAGTAAAATTCTTTACATAGGGGCTAGGTGAAAGAAAACTTCCACCATATCCATTCAAGCAACTTCCTGAATAGAAGCTCCTTCTTTCTGTCGACGATCATCAATAGATGGTGTAACCGTGATAGCAGAACGGTTACACTCTTCAGCTCCTCTTCACAGGCTGAAGTTGACATGAAATAGAGTGGCTCCAAGTTGTGAAGGAAATACAACTCCATGTATTCCTCCACAAGCTCATAGGACCAGTGGCAAACTCTAGAAAATGGGCGATAGGAAACCTCCTCTGCTATACAGTTATTCACGTGTGGCTGAATATCTCTCCTAAGCACAGGTGGGTGGGAAACTGATGTAGGCTCACTGATCTCAGGCAGTGGCTACTTGTTGACTGGCTCTAGACAGAAGATAATATGTGCTCTCAGTTGCTCTTCTGGTTCTTTCTCCTTTTCTCTTGGCTCTTCCCCCAGGTCATATTCAAAATCGTCATAAACAGGACCCGTGGGAAAGTTATGCTCTTCAAACGGCTACTTGGTGACCTCTGTGCAGGCTGTAAACAACACCCCCTTTTGGTCCTCTTCCCGCTCTTCATAACTCTCCCAGGGATCAAATTCATAATCATCATAAATAGGGACCATGGGAAAGCTATGCTCTTCCAACTACTGCTCAGGATGGTTGATTTCCTCGCAATGTCCTTGCTTAATGAATAGAGGATAAGGCTATGAAGTTTGTCCCTGGAAATCCCGCATATCCAGCTCAAAATCTGATTCGTAGCTGTCATATGCAGGTGGGCTACTCCTCTAGTTAGAAAATTGCGGTGCGGGGCTCTACTGCTCCTCTTCTAAATAAGCATCAAAGCTTGGGACAACAGGCACGTCATGAGCAGATGGAAAGGCCTCTACCATGCAGAAAACTTCAATTATATCATGATCAGTAGGGGGGTCAAGAACATCTTCTTTAGGGACTAGAAAATCCTCCGCGTTGTCTTCAGATCCCAACCTTTCTAGTCGAGCAGAGAGGGACTTCACCCACTCCATCAACCTACTTAGAGCACCTTCTTCCTCCCTGGGGTCTTCATCATCATCCATTATAGAGATACCAAGAGCATCTTCTTCAAAGGATAGAAACACCTCCCCATAACATTTAACTCCCCACCTATCCAGTTGGGCAAAGAGGGATTTTACCAATTTCCAAGCTTCACCCAAAGCATCTTCCTCCTCCCCAGGGTCCTCGTTCCTATACCTTCTTCCATCCTCATAACCTCCAAGAGGCACAACCATATCTTGCTCACTGTCCTCACATTCCTCACAAAAGCTATGACAGCTAAACTCAGAGGAATACATCTTTTGATAGCGCCTGTTAAATGCTACATGAAATTCACTGAGTGAGGAAATGCTAGCGGGGGGTAAAGAGTGATATCATTCACGAGCATCCCCTGCTAACGAGAACATGAACATATTCAATAATACATCCTCGTGATGTATCTCCAATTGGTGCATGAGTTCATGAAACTCACAGGGGTGTTGAGCAGGGTTGTCCTCTTCGTGCTCCCTAAATATGGGCAAATAATCTCCCCATTCATTTGGAGAAGGGACATCATTAGGAAAACCAGGAATAGCAGAAAAATTAAAAGGAGCAAACCTCCTAGCTAGGATTTTCTCCATTCCGAATCAGCGGAGTCGCCAATCGATCCTCGAATCATGGAGTCGCCAGGTGAAAGACTCATAGCTTTGAATATGTCTGGTCCTTATTCACCATCAAAGGCCAGATCTTATGTTGTTGTTACCCCGGGAAGCTTCTCAGGCTGAGAAAGCAGCTGCTGAAACCTTCTCGAGAGAGCTCCTCAAGGTCAGCTTTCAGGCATGCTAAAGTAGCTGCAACTGAAACAGTGATGTGAAAACCTTGGATTCGCCACAGTGGAGTCGCCAGGTGCACAGTAGCAATCTTTAAGGGCTCTGATGCCTAATGCACCTTCAGAATAAGAGGCTCAATGTAGTTCAATCCTAGGGAAAATCTTCAACTTCGTCCCTGGCAACGATGCCAGAAATGTTGGCGTTGGAAGTCACTTCTGGATTGCAGCAGGAGCAGAGCCTGACGCCCATCAGTTTTATGTCACAATTTGTTTTAAAGGGGTGATCGAATGGATAGAGACTCAAGAAGATATTGCTCTAACTCAGAAAACCAGGCTTGTATGTAGAAAAACAAAGGAGGTCTTGATCTAACTTCAGTCAGTGAGTTGATTATAAAATGAGCAGATGGAAGACTTGGTGAGATGAGTGAGCAAGATTGCTTTGGGCATCATGCCTTTCAGCAGCTTGAGGAAGAAAAACTCAGAATACAAGATCCTCTTGGTTCAGAGCTTCGGGGAACTGAAGGGGTGACTTGACTAGATCCTCCAATTCCAAGACATTCAGCGTTGAGAAAATACAAGGACTGATTAGAAACAACGCAACCATTACAGTGATCCAACATACATCATCCTATAACAGTGCAACTCGACTGGATCCTCCAATTCCGAGCTGTTCTAACACAGTGTAAACAAAGACATGGAAAGAAGCTGACATTCATAAGGCAAGAAGACTCAAGTGCCAATACATAACCAGATCAACCAATGCTTCATCAAAAATTTACAATCGGGAGCCTCGCTCAACCATCGATGCTTACAAAAATGGAAAAAATTCCTACATATACTCCTCCACTTTCGCCCAGCAGAGGCGTCTCAGGACTTTCAAGGTGTGGTGTCTCCTCAGTCAAATATGGCCTGAACTCCTTTGTCAGACGTCACCTTAAGTCTGCATGGCCTTTGCAAGGGAGGTAGCTGAAACATTAAAGGCTAAAATAGCGTGTGCAGACTCCTCTGGTCAGACGAGAACATCAGATCGGCATGGGCCTCTTAGATCAATCTGCACACCGGACGGTCTTGGTCAAACTACCTGCCAGAACCTCCATGCCTCACATTTAATGAGTGAGCTGAGGTTTCAACTACATCCATCCACCTTCATTCATTTTTAGCGAGGACCAAGATCAAGGTCGAACCAAACTTGTCTCTGGAGAACACGATGATCCCTTCTGTAGCTAAACCCAACGCTTCAGCCCTTTGCACAATTCTTTCTATCGCCCCCAAGTGACCACGAGCTGTGACCCTGTGCCTATCTTCAAAGGCGCTTTCAGCATTTTGCGTTTCGCGGCTGGGAGGAGGCTGCTCCTTGTGCTTCAAAGCTACGAAAGGCGAGGTGGCAATAGAGCCTAATCGCACACCACGTGTCCCTCTATGATGGACGGTCCTGATCATCTCGGCAAGACTGTGGGCCCGGGTCCTGGACGCCTTCAGCACTTCGCGTCTCGCGGCTGGGAGGAGGTTGGTCCTCGTTCTTCAAAGTCGCATTGCACGAAAAGGCGATAGAGCCTAATAACGCACCACATGTCCCTCTCTGATGGATGGTCCTGATCATCTCGGCAAGACTGTGGGCCCCCGGGTCTTGGACACCTTCGACACTTAGCGTCTTGTGGCTAGGAGGAGGCTGATCCTTGTGCTTCGAAGTTACAAAAGGCAAGGAGGTGATAGAGCCTAATCCCACACCACGTGTCCCTCTTTGATGGATGGTCCTGATCATCTCGGCAAGACTGTGGGCCCGAGCCCTGGACGCCTTCGTCACTTCACGTCTCGTGGCTGGGAGGAGGTTGGTCCTCGTTCTTCAAAGTCACGAAGGGAGAAGTGGTGATAGAGCTTGATCGTGTGCCACGTACTCCTCTGGGATGGACGACTGAGATCTTTTTGTTGATATATAAGCGCTACCCATTGCGCTAATCCTGGCGCAACTCTGCTAACCGCGATTGCCCGTCGATCGTTGATCTGCTCTATAGATGGATCTTGGTCATTGACAACATAACTTTGCCCGCTCATTTGATTGGTAACCAGAAACGAGATTTTTCTGTGCTACGCTTGATTGCTTGTCGTGCAGCCTGTAGACCTAGATGCTCTTATGCCCGAGACAAGAATTGTTGCTAACACCTGGTTTAGAAAAGAATCTTGTATCGATATCTTGCCTAGAAGACAAGGGAAACAGAATAACTTTCGTGGATGGAAAGGTGTTATCATGGCATAAAGACTCCAGCATAGAGAATGATAGGGTTATTGGAAGTCATGAAGGAAATTTGTATAGACTACTAGAACAAAATGAAGAAGCTCTTGTACACAACGAAGTCAACCCCAATGAGCTTTGGCACAGAAGGTACGCTCACATTAACTTTCAAGCATTACCCTTTCTCAAAAGGATGGTTGAAGGAATACCAGAGTTGCAGTCTACACATGAAGGAATATACAAAGCATGTGCTCTTAGGAAGAATATCAAGAAACCATTCCCAAGCAGCAACAACAGATCTAAGGAGATTCTAGATCTGATACACTCATATGCTTGCGGTCCGATGCCAGTAAAATATCTAGGAGGATCTTCTTACTGTTAATATTATGGTAGCTTCGGGAGGTATGAACCTCTATTATGACCTATGACGAGACTAGAATCCTCCGGAAGGAAGCAAATAATTGAAGGAAACCCTAGACAAGTTGTCGGCTGAACAAATATATTTATATTGAATTTATTGATGCCCAGAAGGAGAAGTCGGCCCAGTTAGACTAGCCAGGTCGGCCCCAGTTAGACTGGCCAGTCCACTATAAATACAGGGCGCCAGTTTCATTATTTGTCATCTCAGCAGTTGCAGTGAGAGCAATATCTGCGTAGGCGGTTGCAGTGAGAGCAATATCTGCGCAGGCAGTTGCAGGCAGAAGCAGTTTGGTGCGGAGGTTTTCTGGGAGAGCTGGAAAAGTGGTGCGCTAGCTTCTGGGTGGGATCATCTGTTCAATTTAGTTTCTATTCTTTTGCTTGGTGCATTTAGCCTCTCTTGGCTATTGATTGCAGCCAGAATTATCTTCTCGGTCAAGGTCAAGGTGATCGAAGGGTGGCTTAAGGCCTGTGGTTGGGTGACGAGGGTATCGTCAATGGTTAAACGAGCATAATCCTCTATATTCTAACAGGTTATGGGCCCACACCCCCTTCAGTTAGCCTAAAATGCTGGAAGGAAACATAATCGCTAGGTATTGAGCTCATTGAGGAACTGTCGCTAGGGTTACTAGCAGGAGCAACTTCCAAAGAACTGCAGCTAGGGTTACTAGCAGTAGCAGTTGCAGAAACCCTAATTCTCAGATCTGGCACCTTGTGATGGAGCATCTTG
>ML819679.1:66283-78860 GCA_009831015.1 Picea engelmannii
GTAAGTGTGTTTAAAGGGTTGAAACAAGGTTGGGTGGTTAGGTTATGCTTAGGGAGTCTCTCTCTAACCTTATTTCACCATTTAACATCCTTCTAATTCATTATTACAAATTTACAATTTTGCCATGTTTGGACTTTAGCAATAAAAATTGTTGTTTTAGACTGACTGACACTCTGGGTGGACAAACCCATAGCAAAAGATGTCTGACTGAGCTGAAACTTGGTCCATGGATGTAGGGGGTACTATTCCATTTATTTTGAGCACAAATACCCCTATCAAAAGTCCAAGGACATAGTTTTTACAATTATTGCTCAAAATTAATTAATTAATTAATTAATTAAACCTCCAAACTTAGGGAAATTTAATTAAAAATTAATTAATTAAAAAAAACTATACCAGACTCGATGGAATTCTGCGAAACTTTCTAAGATGTCTTGCATGGTCATTTATAATGATTCCCTATAATAGTTACCAAAAGATAAACCCACTAGAACGTCGTTCACCACTTTGGAGGAATTATTGCAAGTGTGAGGGAAAAACTCAAGGGAAATCAATCAGGCTGAAAAGCCCAATTGATAACCTGAGGATAAAAAACCCTCGGTGAAAGGAACTCTCCCAGTGAACCGATCCCAAGGTAACTGACCTAGACATGACTCATGTAGACCTATAACATTATTAACCCACGCAGGTGTCACATACCCACTATGGAAATCATTTTTTTACGTCAATTTCTCAACGATCAGACCCCTGAAACGTCTACGGAGGTCTAGCGTAAGCTAGCTCTTCCCTCGTTTGTTCCCATAGGATTGCGGGTCACGACCACAGGTCAAACAGATATGGCGTCCTTTCGCTCTTCGCGACTCAGCGCTAACAGAGCGTCGAGTCTTTCGACTCTGCAAACCCCGATACAACGAAGCGCCGAACCCCGAAAGGGTTGGTGAGTACAAGTTTCCTGTTTGGGTCTTGTCCTCGTGACCACGTTCCGTGACCACGCGCTTAAAACAACAAAGCCCTTACCGACCTTTCTTGATTCAAGAAATCACGATGCATGACTTCTTCCTTTCCCATTCAAATCCCCAAAAACCACGAAGTCTCCCAAGTTTCCCTCCAAAGGGAGATCAACGGCTGTAAGCCTCCCCTGATCCGACGATATGGATCATTTCGGGGTTTCAGTACTCGGGAGTTCGGAATGCAACAACTCCAAGACTCTTTGTCATTCAAATCTCTGAATTCCGATATGGAAGTTCGTGTAAGAGATCGACAACTCTTAAGAGTGTGGATCCAACGGTCCATGGGATTTCGGGACTTTTCCCAAATCTTTGACCGCTCACCACGCATCTCCTTTGATGGACGGTCCAGATTCTTTCGGTACTTCTCCTCTCCACTATAGCGCGTATCGAGATTACGGGCATCGAGATTTCGCAAATCGCGGGGGCAAGGTTTTCTAGCCCTCTGGTTTCCCGGATGTCGAAACGCCGAAACGTCGACCGGAAGCCACGTGTCCCTCCGATGGACGACGACGACCTTTAGCCAAGATCAACGGTCATGATATTTTCGGGATGATCAACGGTCACGATTAAATCCCGGCTTTCCTTAACCTCATTCACACCTCTCGCCATTTCGGGGTTTCGGTGATCGGGATTTTGCGACTCACGAAGACAAGGGTTCTTACCCTTTGGTTTCCCGGGTGCCGAAATACCAAAATGTCGATCGGCAACCACATGTCCCTCCGATAGATGGCTGTGACCTTCACCCACGATCAACCGTTATGATCTTTTCAGGATAATCAACGGTCACGGTTAAACCCCGCCTTTCTCAAACTTATTCACACTTAAACCGATTCGGGATTTCGCGACTCGCGAAGACAAGGGTTCTTGCCCTTTTGTTTCCCGAGTGCCGAAACACCGAAGCGCTTACAAGCAGCCACATGTACTCTATAGATGGACGGTCCTCGTTGTTTCGCGATTTTGTGACTTGCGACCCCCAGTGACACAAATCCTTTGTCAACTCGAATCCTCGGTATCCGAAATACCGATGGACTCTCGATCTCCGCCACGTGTCCTTCACGGATGGACGGTCTAGATCTATATCGGAATTTTCACCATGGAGTGTCCCGATCTCTTGTCATCAAGACTCCCGGAATCCCGAACTCCAAATCCCCGATGCCGACTCCTCTCTCGGGTCTTTCGCCCTTGTTCACGAGGGCTTAACCCTCATGCATCTCCTAGCAAATCCAATGGCTATCAGGTTTTCTAGATAAGATCTGACAACTCAGATCTGTCTCACGTCGTGTACCGAATCCTCTTTCGGGACCTTCGCCCCTGTTCACGAGGGCTTAACCTTCCTACATCTCCTAACAGATCCAACGACTATCGGGTTTTCTAGCTAAGATCCGACGGCTCAGACCTGTCCTATGCCGTGCACTCGCCCACTGTTCTTTGGACGTGGAAAAACCAACTGTCCAGATACTCCCACAGACCTTGGGGGATCTACGGTCCCGATTTCTTCACTACTCACGAAGATAGAAGAAAAGGGGTAAGGCATGTAACACCCTTGTTTCTTCCGCCAATCTAACAGTCATGAATGACAGCAGATCTTCCGACGGGATCTTGTCCGTCGATCGATACTTATCCCTATGCTGCTACTTCGGGATTTCAAGAGGATCATTCTTCCTCATATAGGGTTGATAAGACTTGCGCATTCAGGTCCTTTTTCCAGGCTCTTGGTACACTTTTCCAAGAAGGGTATCTCTGTGGAGAGTTCTATTCCGGGGCATTCATGGAGACAGATAAGGGGAAACAAATTCCCGAGAACGGACTGGAAGTCTAACTTGGTTCAACTTTCGCATAATTAAATTTATCTATCAACATAAGCCATGCATGGTTTTTCTATTACAAGCATACATCTACCCTTTCTTATCAAAACACTGCACATACAGTGTTTATACTGTAATCATTCACAATTTTACAGTTTATGAGCATTTATGTCAGCATATGAATTTCAAGATGCAAGATGTAAAACACTTATTAGAAATAACACCAGAAGTGGGTGCAACTGCTAAGAGGGGTGCTCGTTTCCACCCAACCATAGGCTCAGCTATTTCGATAGGATTTACAACTAGCCACCCCTGAGCTGAGACCACGATGCTGTGAGACTGTGTCTTGGTTTGCCAGTGACCGAGAATGAGGGTTACTCTCCCCCTTCTCTGCTATCACTCACTCTGCGTATCTCCAGAGTTCTCTTCCTCCCCTCGCGTCTACCCCCAATCGCTTCTCCCTCACGCCTTATCCTCTTGCGAGGTTGCGTGTGGCGTGATTTCTCTCGCACATGTCAGGCCTAACGGCTCTACGGATGGGCGGTTCACCCCCCCATCCCTCATTAATTCCTGAGGAGCCATCTACCTACCAGCTTGCAAGACATTTAATTTTGGGCCAGCGAGTCGCTCTTGGTTCTCCGGTCCAGTGAAGTCCAAATACGGTATTGTTCTCGGTGGAAGTTAACGCCACCATTCTAGGTGCCTTCCACCGCCTTTCTCCAGCCATCGTGGTCTCTTTTTCAGCATATCCCCTCTCAGGAGTCTTGCAATATATATATATATATATATATATATATATATATATATATATATATATATATATATATATATATATATATATATATATATATATATATATATAATTCACATTCATCGACCTTTCCACAAGGTCCATTCACATCACACATTCACATCTGAGTTTGCCACAGTTCTTGGTCAGTCCAGTTATTTTTACAAACTGGGGGAAACAGGGTGTTACAGTAGGGGTGCGGAAATTCCAATTACAAAAAGAAGTGTTGGGGCCAAACATGCCCTGTAGAACCAAAGCCTTCAACAAATTTGCATCTAATGATGCATCTCTTCATGGCACATGGATTTGACCACCTATGTTGGAGAGGTTGTCAACAAGTTATTCTTCCTTGCTTGAGAAGAATAGTCCAAATATCTCATTGTTCTACTCTGAGGGCAGATATTTTTTCATATCTCAAAACGTGAGTGAAAGATTGGCCCAGATGATTCAGTTTATTTTTAACAATATTTTTTGTGAAGGTTGACATCAGATGATTGTTATGGAGACTGTTTGTCTCCAGACAGTAGAATTATGCTACTGTGGTGGATATGTTCCATTGTTTGTGACTATACATCACTGATCAAGTACTTGTATGCTACTTGGTGTGGTAGTAAACCATTGGAGTGTAGTTATGTACTACCATGGATAAACACAGTTGTGTTCTATCAATTGATATTGTGCCAGTTGTCATGGAGAATTATTCAGTTGGATAATAATGACGGTGCTCGTGATACTACCAGTTGAATGGTCTATTGTGTTCAACACCATACCTCCCTAGCTAGGAGGGAGTGTTAATATTAAGGTAGCTTCGGGAGGTATGAACCTCTATTGTGACTTTTGACAAGATTAGAATGTTCCGAAAGGAAGCAAAGAAATGAAGGAAACCTTAGACAAGATGTCGGCTGACAATAGATAATTAATATGAATTAATTAGTACCTAGAAGGAGAAGTCGGCCCCAGTAAGTCTGCCAAAATCACTATAAATACATGGCACCAGTCTCTCATTTGACACACTTCTCAGAATTGTAGAGAGCAGTTTCTGCGCACTGCAGTCCAATAGTTTTGTGCGCAAGTCCTGGGGAAGGTGTTGCGCCAGTTTTTGGGTGGGATTATCTGATCAGCTTGGTTACTTCTTGCTTGGTGCATTAGCCTCTCTTGGCTATTGGATTGCTACCAGGATTCTTTTCTCTGTCAAGGTCAAGGTTCTCGGAGGGTGGCTTCGGCCTATGGTTGGGTGATAAGGGTATTGTCAATGGTAAAACAAGCACAAACTTTCATATTCTAACAACCACAACCCATATTGTAGGCATTTTCAATGCCTAATAGTAAAGCTTCGAATTCAGTGACATTGTTGGTGCAAGCAAACTCCAACCTATAAGAAAAATTATGAATTTTCCCCACAGGAGAGTACAAGATAATACCAGCTCCATCAATGTAGGCCAATCATAACATAAAAATAAAGCTTTGAATAGCAAAACATCCCATAAAATGCATCATCCACCTATCACTGTGTCAAAATGAAACCAAGACTTCATCGTCAACCATATAAGACCCTGTAAGCAACATCGAAACAACAACATAAAATGTGTGATATGACTATCTCCGAGCCTCCAGTCTACAAAGGGATCCCACCTACTAGTATTATATTATTAACATAGTTTAAATAATATGGATTTAGGAATACTTTGTGGGTGAAATTCCTCGTTGCGATTTTAATCGTCAACAGGGTTCTTACAAAAGCCTAGAAGACTAGCACCCAAGAGAGACGTGCACTTTTCCCAAGAACAAGTACTTGCTGAAATTTCCAAATTCACACTTGTGTTATGATTCCTCAATGGGGAATTTACCTTTATTTATATTAGACCGAGCCTATCAACAGTAGTGTCTATTGGCACAAGAGGGTCGACCCCAATAACTCACAATATAATTAATAATTACCATATTAATTGTATTTTACATTAATTATCTTTCACTTTATGGTGGGGCCGACCTGTACCCTTTATATCACAAATAGGGTTACAGGTTAGTCTGACTCTTGTACAATATAGCAAGGGATCTCATAAACCCACTAGTGCTCAGCCACTAGGGGCACATCCATCTGTGCTCAGCCACAGGGATGTCCACATCTCTATCTCACTGCGTCCCACAGGAGAACCACACTCACTAGTGCTCAACCACTAGGATCACGTTCACTTGTGCTCATCCATAGGCACGCCCAACTCAACAGATCTCTTTCTCACTGCGTCTCATAGGAGAATCATCTAGAGTATCACATCATCTCAACTCTCTGCATAGAGGAGACCAATACATTGTTTCATATTGTCTCAGAAAGAATGATACACCCAACTCATGGGCTTCCCCACACAGGGGTACACAACATTCCATCTCCGTCTCAGAGAGGAACCGCACACCCAACTCATGAACTTCCCTACACATGGGCACACAACATTCCATCTCTGTCTGAGAGAGGAACCACGCACCCATCTCATGGGTACACCCAACTCATGGGCTCTCTCTCAGGGAGACTCACTCAGTCTGTGTCCTGGAGGATGTCTCACGCAACTGTAATCATCAACACTCCCTCTCAAATAGGGAGGCATTCTCCACGAGGCCAAGTCTCTCATGAAAGTACTCGAACTTCATCTTAGCAAGCGGTTGGGTGAAGATGTTTGCAATCTGCTCATGGGTAGGAAGGTATTGCATGTGTATTGTTTTCCTCTACACCATGTCTCTGATATAGTGATATTTTATCTCGATGTGTTTCGATCTATCTTGAAAACAAGGTTCTCATAGAGCTTCACACAACTCTGGTAATCACAATGGATAGTAGTAAGATCCATCTCATGATTGAATAAATCAATTAGAAGTTTGTGAAGCCACACTGCTTCGCGGACTGCCACACTCAATGCTATGTACTCTGCCTCTGCGATACTCAATGCCACAGAGCTTTGTTTCCTGCTGCACTAGGAAACCATGGCAGACCCTAAAGTAAAGAAACAACCAGAGGTGCTCTTCCGGTCCACTGCGCTCCCTGCCCAATCTGCATCGGCATATCCCTACAAGCTCAAGTCTACACTAGAGGCATATCTTAGGCCATATCCAATTGTGCCTTGTAGGTATCTCCATACATGTTTTGTTGCTATTCAGTGTGTCTGTCTCGGTTGGCTCATGAATTGGCTAAGCACATTCACTGCATAGCATATATCAGGTCTGGTGTTAACCAGATACATTAGTGATCCAATCAATTGTTTGTACAAGTGTGGATCAATATTTCATGAATCAACATTACTCATCTTATTCAAATCCATCACCATTGGTGTAGGCATGGATTTGCATTCTGTCATACCGAACTTTTTCAATATCTCCACAATATATTTTCCTTGACTCAGGAAAATCTCATCTGTCCTCTGCCATACTTCTAGTCCCAAGAAGTAATGCATCAAACCTAAATCCTTCATCTCAAATTTAGTTGTCAATGCTTGTTTGCATTCAACAATGAGTCTCTCTGAATTGGTGAGGAAAAGGTTGTCCACATATAGGACCAAGATTAAGCACTCGTTGCCATCAATGTGATAATATAGGTTTGGGTCAGCAACACTCTTGTTGAAGCCCAAACTCATTAGGCATCCATCCATTTTCTCGTACCAAGCACGAGGTGCTTGCTTTAGTCCACACATGACTTTCTTCAACCTGCACACATGAGATTTTTCGTTGTGTATAACGAATCCTTCTGGCTGCTCAATATAAACTTCTTCCTCAATTTCACCATTGAGAAAGGTTGTCTTTACATCCATCTGATGTAGCTTCCAACCCATGGAAGCAGCTAGTGCAATGATGGAACAGATGGAAGTATATCGGGCTACTGGAGCAAAAGTCTCATCATAGTCAACTCCCTCTACTTGCAAGAACCCTCTGGCTACAAATCTCGCTTTGTATTTCTCGATGCTTCCATCAGTTGCATGCTTGATTTTATAAATCCATTTGGAAGTCACTACAGACCTTCCCTCTGGTCTCGAAACAATATCCCATACATCATTTTTCAATATAGACTGATATTCTTCTATCATGGCATCTTTCTATACCTGTTCACCTGAAGCTTCTCCATGACAAGAAGGCTCGGAGTCAATGATGTGGCTCATGGCTGATAGGTAGCTTGAGAATCTCTTTGGTCTCTTGCTCTCTCTGGTTGTCCCTTGAGGAGTTGTATGTCCATTTGCTTCCTATAAAGTTTGTCGGGCCTAAGCAAGCCTTTTATGTCCTATTGTAATATCTTTGGGCATGTCAATTGGAGCAACTGGATCGGTTGGAACCACTAGGATCACGTTCACTTGTGCTCAGCCACAACCACGTCCAACTCAACATATCTCTTTCTCACTGCGTCTCACAGGAGAATCATTTGGAGTATCACATCATCTCAACTCTCTGCACAGAGGAGGCCAATACATCATTTCATCTTGTCTCAGAGAGAACGATACACCCAACTCATGGGCTTCCCCACACAGGGGTACACAACATTCCATCTCCGTCTCAGAGAGGAACCACACACCCAACTCATGGGCTTCCCTACACATGGGCACACAACATTCCATCTCTGTCTCAAAGAGGAACCACACACCCATCTCATGGGCACACCCAACTCATGGGCTCTCTCGCAGGTCGACTCACTTAGTCTGTGTCCTGGAGGATGTCTCATGCAGTTGTAATCATCAACACCAATAAACTGATTGTCCTTGTGTCTGATGATGTTCCTCAACAACCCATGAAGTCTGAAGACATCTCTGAAGAATAACTCGGCTACCTGAACTGTGTTGTACTTTGTCGGTATGGCATAGAAGTGAGCAAACTTGGTCAATTTGTCGACCACTACATAGAAGCAATCCTTTCCCTGACCCTTGGGTAGGCCTATGATGAAGTCCATCGATATGCTCTCCTATTTCTGCTACGAAATGGGAAGTGGATGAAGTGGCCCTGCTGGAAGCGTATGCTCTAACTTGTTCTGCTGACAAGTCACACACACTCATTGATGTACCTCATAACGTCTTGTTTGAGGCCCTCTCATGAGAACCTCTCTCTGATCTGCCTGTAGATTTTAAAAAACCCATGATGGCCTGCCAGTGGTGAATCATGAACTACTGCTAGGATCTTCTTCTTGAGTCCTGAATATGGTACTAAGTAGACTCTGTCCTTGTAGAATATGACATTGTCAATGACCCTGTACTTGTCATCCTGAAACTGTCCATCCAAAACCTCACAAGCGAACTTGTTCTTGGAATATTCCACTAACAAGTAGGATTTCCAATCCGATGGAATCTCCATCAAAGAACATGTCACAGGTCTCCTAGATAGTGCATCGGCCACAGTGTTCTTCTTCCCCTTGACATACTTTATGTCGAAGTCGAAGGCCTGCACCTTCGTCACCCATTTCTATTGGCGCTCACTGAGGTCCTTCTGCTCAAGGAAACACTTTAAGTAGTTGTGATCTGTTTTGACCACGAATTTGTTGCTCACTTTGGTCAAGGCATGCATGATTGCCAACATTTCATTTTCATAAATGGAGTACAACATCTCAGGTTGACTGAGATTCTTGATCTCAAAAACAATGGGGTGTCCTCCCTACATCAAAACTGCTCTGATACCCTCGCCGGACGCATCACACTCTAATACAAATGGTAAAGTGAAGTTTGGTAATTCTAACACTGGACATGTGCCCATGACTTCCTTCATGTGATCAAAGGCTTTCTGTGACTCATCGGTCTAGATGAAAGCCCCATGTCGGGTGAGATCTATAGGTGGTGCTCCAAGATGAGAAAAAACACTGACAAACCGCCTGCAATATCTGCACAGCCCAAAGCAGTGCCTCAACTCTGTCACGTTCTTGGGCGTCGGCCAATCCAGAATGGCCCTGATCTTCTCCTGGTGCACATGTACCCCGTGTGCACTGATAATGTGGCCCAAGTAAATAAGTTTCGTCATACCAAACTCACATTTGGAATCTTTGGCGTATAGTGATTGTGTCTCCATGATGCTCAGTACCTCCTCCAAGTGCCTTATATGCTCCTGCCATGTCTTGTTGTAGACCAAGATGTCGTCGAAGAAAACCAAGACTGATTTCCTCAACTGATCCTTGAATATGTGGTTCATGCAAGTCTGGAATGTAGTCGGTGTGTTGGTTATCCCAAATGGCATCTGAATGCCATCTTCTCTATGTCTTGCTCTCGAGTGTTGATCTGATGATATCCAGAGCGTAGATCAATCTTTGAGAAGAAAACTGCCCCATGCAGTTCATCCATCAGCTCATCTATGTGAGGGATAAGATATCGGTTCTTGATGGTTTTCTTGTTCAAGGCCTGGTAGTCGATGAACATCATCATGGTACCATCCTTCTTCCGAACTAAGACAAATGACAACACGAATGGACTGCTGCTAGGTCCGATGTGTCCCATCGCTAGCAATTCCTTAATTGTTTTCTCTATCTCATCCTTGAACCTCCTAGGATGATGATAGGGTGGTGTGATCATAGGTTTGTCCCCCTCCTCCAACTCAATGGTATGCTCAAGCCCCCTGTCAAGTGGTCTCCCTGGTGGAATTGAACCAAAACCCTGTTGATGTCGTCCCAACAAGTTCCTGATATTTGTCTGATATTGATGTTGACCCTCTAAATCCTTCTGTGAAGTGATCAAGCACTATACATCATATCCTACCTCCCCATGCCTAAAGATCCTCTCCATCCTCTTGGATGAAAGTGTCTGGGGTGCCCCTGTTGACATGCCCCTCAGAACGATCCTCTTCCCGTCACTGTCTCTGAACCCCATCTCCAAGGTTTGGTAGTTGGTGGTGATTTTTTCCAATGTGATCAACCACTGGACTCCCAATACCACATATGTGTCAGATAGGTCAACTACATAGAATGTATCTCTCACTGTGTAATTACCTAACTTTATCTCTAAGTCTGGGACTCTATATGGCCATCTGCTACTGCAACATCAAATCCCTCAAACTCCTCTACCTAAAGTGCCTGCCTCGATACCAATGAAGCATCAATGAAGTTGTGGGTGGCCTCACCATCAATTAGGGCGATTTCCCGCTGTCCCTGAATAGTCCCTCTACTTCGGAGGGTGTCATACCTGGGAACACCAGAAAGGGTCGCAATGAGTCCTCCCTTTGTTGGTTTTCGTATGTTAGCCTGCTCAGGAGGTTGTGGTGCTACCGGTGGGTGGGTCCCTTCCAGTGTTAGTGGTCTCCGTGGAGGCTGCTCCTCTGCCTATGATGGCTCCTCCTCTAAGCTAGTGGATTCGTTGTCCTGCTCCTCCTCACTATCCACATTGTCTGTTGCCACCTCAATATAATGGATCTCTCCCTTGCCCATGCACCTGTGGCTTGGAACCCAATGGGTCTATGCAAGAGAAGCATAGCTTATTCCTCATCAAATCTCGTCTGGTGTCATCGTCCAACTTGGGCTTACCCTTCCATTCCCTTTGAGAATTTTTTTGATCCCTGTCTCTTTGCGGTACAAAGGGTTTGGTAACGGTTTTTGGTTTCAATGTTGAGTCCCCCATGTCTCTCGTGCGCACAATGGCCTCCTGTAGGGTGTGAGGCTTGAAAGCCTTAACCCAACCCCTCAATGGCTATGTCAATGCCTTAGTGAACAACATCACCAATATGTGCTCCGATATGTCGGATATGGGCACTGCCTTTCGCTGGAAATCTGTGATGAAGGCCTCAACTGAACTTGTTTGTCTCAACTGTGTGAGATCCCTGAAATGAAGCTCTGGATCTCTCCTGTCAAACCTCTCCATCAACCTCTCAATGAACTCCAAGTATGAGGTGATGTGGCTGTGACCCAAGGTCACCAGCCCATGGTACTGTTGATGTTTACAGCTTCGTGAGACATCCTCCAGGACACAGACTGAGTGAGTCGACCTTTGAGAGAGCCCATGAGTTGGGTGTGCCCATGAGATGGGCCTGTCGTTCCTTTCTGGACTGAGATGAGACGAGGTGTGCCCATGTGGGGGGTTTGGATGCTCATGAGTTGGGTGTGTCGTTCCTCTATGGATTGAGATGAAATGATGTGTACCCCTGTGAGGGGTGAAGGTGCCCATGTGATGGGTGTGCGTCAGACTCTGGACTGAGTTGTTATGATGTGTGGTCTCTTTCCTTGTGGACTCAGTTGAGTCAGGCTTGAGATGGTATTCCAGATGATTCTCCTCTGGACTCGATGAGATAGAGATCTGTTGAGTAAGACATCCATGTGGCTGAGCACAGGTGGGCGTGCCCCTAGTGGCTGAGCACTAGTGGATGTGTGAGATCCCTTGGTATATTGTCTGAGAGTAAGATTTACTTGTAACCCTAATTGTGATGTAAAGGGTATAGGTCACCTCCACCATATGTGAAATATAATTAATGTTTATTGTAATAATTAATTATTTTCTAAGTTATTGAGGTCAGCCATGTTGTGCCAATAGACACCATTTTTGGTCTGTCCAGTCTAGTATAAGTAAAGGTGATTTCCCCATTGAGGAAACACATAAGTCACTTGTCATTTCAGAATTTCAGCAAGTACACTTTAGGGCTGAAGTGTGCACCTCTCTTGGGCACAAGTTTCAAGGTGGTAGAGCACCCTCTTGTGTGCATTAGGGTTTCATGGTTGGAGGATCTTCTCTTGAGAATATAGCAAAGGATTACTGGGTTTTTCTCCCTTGTTGAGAAGGGTTTTCCCAGGATATTTCTTGTCTTCTTGTGATCTTGGTTATTGCAGCAATTGTGAATGGTGTAGCTGCATTTGTTTATGGTTCAAGTACATGACTAAAATGAAATAAACCTCATTCTTGAGCCAAGCATAGTGAAAATTTAACAGGTACCACCACTCGTGGGCCTCCCCATCCAAGTGCAAGGTGGCGAAGTTGATAGCTTATGACTTTGTCATCGGGTTGAGCTTGAAATATGTGTCAAGCTTCTGTACACATGCCTGAGCT